>LQRL01171359.1:2759-21805 GCA_001703475.1 Hydroides elegans | reverse complement strand
ATTCCGTACAAAAATCCAGGCTTTCGACTAACTCGAAAGGTGGTCGAAAATCAAGACATTGTGGATGACCGGTCACTGATATATTTTGTAGTAGAACATTTATTTCCACGAACGCATACAAAAAGTGTTTGTAATTAAACATGGCTATCATCTCTCGTTCCATTACTCAGATAGCACTAAATCGGCTCAGTTTATTACACAACTTTTTATAGGATTTTAAAATAATGTCTATCGCATTTGCTTACATAAAGCACACGTGCTTTGTGGTTAAAAATAGAACATAATACACGAATGAGAGGGCATAGCATTACAGTTTACACAAAAGTAACCCGATTTCTTAAGGAAATGGGGGAAACAAAATGATATGGGCTAATTTTATGCAAATGTTTAGAGGAAAACCGATAAAGTCGTGCATGTATATCGCATTGCATACATGTATGGTAAAGGCAAAATGAATGACAGTGACTTAGCTTAAATTAATATTTGGTCACGAAAAATGAATCACTGCAAATTCACGACAGCTTTGCACATAAATCATGTCAGATATTGCTCCGCTTTATAGACTACATAAAAATGGATTGAAAGTTGGCTTTAATGTGTGTCAGATTTTTTAAAGCGATATTCGGTAGAACCTTATATAAATTATATTCATTTTATGTTTCAAGCTAGAAAACATTTTTTAGTATACAGTTATGGTGAATGTAGGCAAACTACCCCCCCCCCCCCGGCAAACTACATCCCCCACCCCTCCCCTGCCAAACTATCCCCCTCTTTTAAATTAAACCTGCGATACTGCGAAATTCAAAGACAATTTGATTTTCTTTGAATTTCGCCGTAAAGCTGAAACATGTTGCAAGTGCATGTCGAAGGAGTTACCCACGTAATTCCAGCTGGATTTGAAATTTTGATAAAATATTTTCTATCTTGGAGATTTGAGCAATATGAGGAATATCCTTCTTGAACATTTCTTAATTTTCACAATAGACTAGGTAATGAGAATTATTATTTCGAAATCGATTAAAGAGGTTTCAGTTGTCTAATGAAATGTTATTTGCAATATGTGATGGGTAATTCAGTGATATTCAACAGTTCAATGTTCACAAAAGGTGCTCCTATTCTGTTCCAAGCTGGCTAGATTTGGAGAAAACATCCAAGATGGCTTTGAAAAAAATGAACACATTTTTTAAAGATTCTAATAATCAAAATCCATTGATATGTTGTTGTTCGTAATTGTAAATTTATGTTAATGTGATTTTTCCTATTTGAAAAATGTGTTGTTGGGGTGCCCTTTATGGTCCAATGGGCTAATATAGGGTCTTTAAAAATATTAAACTTTTATAAAATAACAAAATAAAACTATTGGAAAATGAATTATTGTGTAAGTTTTACACCAGCTGGATTTTACTGCTTTCCAGCATGAATCATAACAATATAGATAATTAATTTATGATACCTAACGATAAATTTTTATCAAAATTCTAATTGCATCGAAGCATTCAATTTTGGAATCATCAAGTTTTATGTGACCATTAGAGCAACAAAACGTGATAGATAATAGACAATAGAAATCGCATAAAAATAAATTATATATTTTCAAATTGCTTTCGGTTTTATTTATCATCATAAGAAAATAGAAATTGAATATGAATATATATATTAGGTTAAGGATCTTTGGGAAGGTGATGGAAGCAACAATGGTCCTGATGTTGAGAAAACCAAAAAGGCGTCGCCTAAGAAATTAAGTTGAATTATTCATAATCGGATTACAGTTTTTGTAGTTGTTATTTCAAAACATTCGTCATATTTCATTATAACAATTCCCATTGGTTACATTGGTTAGTCTTAAATTCAATTTCATTTTTCTTTATTTCGTTTTAGGAGAATTGTCAGAAATTGCGACTGATATAAAACTGCTATGTTGAAAGCAAAATAAAACAGGTGACACAATTATTTAAATTTTATTTGATAAAGTTTTATTTAAATAAAAAGTAACACAGATGACTGGATTCATTCGTAAAAATCAGAAGTAAAATGTTAACAATAATTATGAAAAACCTTAAACTATATTTCTTGCTTCCATTTGCTCATTTTAAACTTTAAGATAAGTATAATTCATCACGTCAGCGAAAAATATTATGCACTTCTCATTTAAATCATTTTTTACGACTATGTGCATCCTCTGACCGGATCAATAAATTCATACACATTCACAAGAAATATAACTTAAAAATAAAAACACTTTTTATAACTTAAAAAAAATGTAATCGGCTTGATATTGATGAAATAAAATGTAAAAAGCAGTTTGACCCAAAAACTATATCAGCAGTTTAAACCAAATATTTTTGAACATATTCGCGGTAAGCAGGTATAAAAATTATAATACAAAACAAATATAGCTAAGCACTACAATCTACAAAGCTAAAAAGCAAGGATATCACAATACATAACAATACAACAGTCTTATGAGGTACGCATAAACAATATATCGCGCACATTCCCCGCTATCCCGTCCACCCACTCCGTCTGTTGTCATGTGTGCTGTTGGTCGGTCCGTCGGGCTGTCCGTCGGTCTCACTATTGGTGGTTCAGTCTCGCCGTCAGTATCGCCTTGATTTGATCGACATGAAGCCTCGTCGTCTCGCCTGTAAGTGGGCATTGTGTTTACATTACTCCAGACTTATAAGTTTATATCAACAAAATGGCAACATATAATTCTTATTTCGCATAAATTCAATTTTATGCTAAAGGGAAAAACAGGAGGACTATGCAATCAAGATTCCGCTTGAACTCGTTTTGTTTATTTGCTTCGTTATCAATTTTTGCTAAAATTTCAAATTAATTCTAATATTCTATATTTTATTTTAAGATTATAGTTCGAACAGTGTTAATAAAATTCATAGATTCAAGTTTTGTAATTCTCAAAATATAGCAACATCAATAAACACCAATTAAATTCATATACTCGCTCATACATTCGCTCATTCATAGACTCCGCGACATATCTGCGAGGATCGACAAATTTGTAAACACTGGCGCGTGGTGTGGTTGGACTGGCATAACTGGTCGTCAACATATACACCTCACCTTATGGAGAAACCAAAGTTTTATGGTCAGTTATATACAGGAACAAGAAACAGGAACATATGTTAAACTACTTTGTTATCGCTTTTTAATGTTCGACATATGTATGACTGATTTTTATAAGTATGTATTTTTCGTCAATCACATTTGTGATTTTATTTTTTTTGGGCACATTTCTTAGTCTAAAAATCATATATATTAAGTTTTAATTTGATTTTAATATTAATCCATTAATACAAATTGGTTACATACCATCTTTATCTTCACCAAACGAAAGTATATTTCGTTCGTGATACGACTCAAGTCCGTTGAAACACACGTCGGTGCCACACATCGTGACGCGACTGTTGATCCATTCGTCATTCGCGTCTTGCTCAAGTGTCCACACTTTGCTGTATTGAGAATAATGGATATATATGAATTCAATTTGATTTGCAGGTGAACATTTATGGCTTATCACTAATATACGCTAGGTATAAAGCTATTGAAAAACGTCCTCTTATGTTGTTTTTGTTTTGGTATTGAAACAAGATTGTAAAGGACAATGACCCAGCTTTAACTTATAGCTTTGGCTTTATCTCTTTAAGTGCAAGCAAATGTTTTTGTTGTTGATTGCTTCAATGAAAATTAACAGATAAGTGTTAATGCAGACGCCGGTATAAAAGTCATGTATAATCAATTTGTTTTACCATCTGCATATAAATACGAATTATCTAAAAAATATATGTTTTTTATCATTATACCATTATTATTAGGAATCGGTTGTACAAGATGGGATTCGAACACACGACTTTATGACTATGAGTCCGATGATATACCCCTGAGCTGCAGGCCCATATGCGATATGAATGAACATACACACATCAGTATGAGTACACTATGACCCAGCCATTATATTATTTCAAAGACTTTCAGATAAATATGGCTCTCTACTAAAGGCGCCATAAATGAGAATACTACTTCTGGCATTATTTTACAGAAAAAATATCTATAAGCTGAATCCAGGATCGAACCCACGATCTTTGGATCATGAAGCCGATACACAACTGACTGAACTATTCGGCCAGGTGTGTAACAGCTGTGATCAAAACAATCGATCAGTTCAACAGACATAAAAATCAATTACTTGTAGGCATGCCTCAATGATAAAGATGCATGTAAAGCATCTACCATTTGAGTCAATCACCCAACACAAGATCCCCGGCATGACCAACCATTCTGCTTACGGCAGGTTTGGTCGTGTATATAATACACGCCATTTGACCTGTCTTACCAAAAGTAGAGGGTATACGGTCATGCGGAACGGGCTAAATAGACGTTTTACTTAAAAGAAGACCGAAAAGGGCGGAAATGACGAAGTCCACCATGACATCCGACGTGACTCGATTGTGATGAAACGCACCCCCTTTAGTAATACCCCATAAGGAAGCTTTGGTTAAAGTTTGAAAGCTCTACTGTCAAAACTGTGGGAGGAAATAGATTTAGAAACAGTTTTTCTCAATATTGAAGAGCAAATTGGCGAAAATGGCGAAGTCCACAATGGTAACCATAACGGCTCGATCCTCATCAAAAGCACAATCCATGTTGACGACATCATAAAAAAGCTAAAGCTTAGGTTTAATTTGGAAAGCTCTACTGTCAAAATTGTGGACGGAGATGGGTCTAACAACAAAGATCATTCTCTATACAGAAGAACAAATTGGTGGAAATGGCGAAGTCCACTTAGGTCAAACCTCAGGGAGGAGATAGGTCTATCAAAAAAGAGTTTTTCTCAATACAGAAGACCAAATTGGTGGAAATGGCGAAGTTCACCATGGCGACCACAATGATTCGATCGTTATCAAAAGCACAATCCAAGCTGGGGACATCATAAAAAAGTTTTGGTTAAAGTTTGATAGCTCTACGATCAAACCTGTGGTTGGAGATAGGTTTTGCGGGAAAAAATACGGAATAATTAACTAACTAACTAATTAACGGCGGACGGACACCAACCGATTGCACAAACCCAGTTTTTGTTATACGAAAGGTGGGTTAAAAACCCTCGGAATCGAGATATGTGCACTATTCTTTACCGGGTTACGGTCACAAACTAAGATTTATATTTCGATCTTTTTTGTTTTAAGTGGGTGGGCGTTTTCTGGCGAAAACATAAAACCTTTTATAATTACAAAATAAATTCATTAAACCTGCTAAAACTGTGTAATTGAACTACTTAACCGTAACATTGCTTTTTAAACTTTATTTATCAATATTTCTCACGTAGAAATATATGATGATTTATATTTTGATTTTCATTAGCACTTAATATCAACACATAGAAAGGCAAGTCTTACCCATCAATGTAGTCTCCGTAAATATACTTCCCGCTGAGGTTGGGGTTCATGCAGCCTCGGTACATGTGCCCGCCTGTCACCGACTTTCCATCGCTATGGGAATATGCGTAAATTGGCAGCTCCTCAGGACCTTAATTATACAAGAATAAATGCACTGCAATCAACATATATGTTAGGGATCTTTATAATTCAAGAAAGAAAATGGCACCAGCATCCAATTCGTCGACTGTATGTATTGTCTGTCGTTAACCTTATGATTATTGAAATAGTTTTCATTTTCATTAGGATTTTTACTTTTATGGCGAGATGTTAATAGGAAAAAAGTGATTATGCAACACATTACTTTAAACATAATTATCGCCCATATGTAGACGACAAGATAGTTTACATGTTATTTCTTATGTAAAAGATGAAATATTTGTTTTCTTTATACATAGATCAATTTATCACTTTTTCCTCTTTGAACATTAAATTACATTGAAAAAGAAACAAATTGTGTTAAATAGTTAGAAATCTAGATTTTGTAATAGGACAAACGATCGTCGTCGATTTAGAAAAGAAACGGGTAGCATGAATACTCGGCCAACCCGCGGCAACAACAATATTTTGAAATAGATAGCAGCTTCTCACCGACTCGGCCACACGTTTCGTTGCGATAACACTGAAATCCCTCGCGCGAGTTCCAACCGTAGTTTCCGCCCGACACTATGACATTAAGCTCCTCGAAACGAGATTGTCCTACGTCACCACAGATGATGCGACCGCGATGCTCTCCTAGAAATAAAATAAAAGGAAATAATATATTTATATATGCGACAGGGCGCTTATACGTTAAAATCAAGGCGACATTCGCGTAATTTTTAATTTAGGAAGACGAATCTAAGATGCGTGCATCGACGACGCGAGAGAAAATGTGAAAAAAAACATTTATCAAGAAAAATGCGACAGCTAAGATGGACAAATATTTTTTAAATATTTGAATGTATTTAAATCATCTAAATTTTGGTCATATATAATTTATCTATATTTATATCATTTCGTTTAGTGTCATGGCTTCATAAAATACACACAAGTTTATTAAACTGTAAACGATTACATAAGACTAAACAAATTGCATATTAAGTTTAATACCCAGAAATGCAGTGAACTACTAAGTTATCAATTAGTCAGTACCAAGATGTGAAATAAACCATGAAGGTTAGTAATTAATCATTTCCAATGAAAAATCAACACATTATGATATCGATCCCTCAACAAATTACAAATCGCAAGAAATGAAGTTATTTTCTTTTCCTCATTCCATCTTTAATCCATTGCTCACTTGTATAATGATAAATAAACGTTCATTCACACATTAAACGCAACAGATAAGGAAAGAGTAATTGAATTCTACATTAAAGAAATCAATCAAATATATGTATCAAAATAAAGCAGGCGCGGATCCAGAAAATGTTGAACACGGGGGCGCAACAGTATAAATTATCAGGCTGAACCGGGGTGCGCAAAATATTTTTTTGTCTTACATATAAGGGCAAATAGGGGGCGTGCGCCGGGTGCGCCCCCTCTAAATCCGCGCCTGTAAAGTAACAAACATGTTAGAAGTATGTCTGACCTGTCTCTGGGTCTCCTTCATCGACGTCACAACGCCAGATATTACGTATTCCATATGCATATATTTCTTGCCTCGTTCCGGAAGTCGGTCGATTATCGCCCACAAAGGGATTGTCATCCGGGACTTTGTAGTTGAGACCGAGATCGGGAGGGGAATCGACGTCAATACGCAGTACTTTGCCAAGAAGGGTTTCCCTATTTATTACGTGAAAACATATAGGTTATACTGTATATAAGTTGAATCAAGCTAAGCATCAAGTGAAATTTAAGTTAATATATAGTTTGGTGGTTTTGAATAGATTTCTTCTGTTGAGTCTGTTTGCAAATGAATTGACTTTGTTTTAGTTTGTTTGCCTTTTTGTAGTCTTGTATTTTATTGATGGATTATATATATTATAATTTTGTTATGTTAATTTTGATATGTTTTGACTTTAGAAAGTCAAAACATATCTTTTTAGAAGAGAATTCGAAGCTTAAAATTAGTTTTAGTTTACATATGTTCATGTAACTTTTAGCTTATTACTGTTAGTTGGTATTTTTCATTGTACTTATACTCAAATGTTTGTTTTTTGTCTGCGTTGCAGATTGTTGAATAATTGTAATGCAAACTAGATAATGAAATGTCTATTGCCTTTTCGGCCAAGCGTAAACTTGGCATTATTTTATTAAGATTTAAATGGAATATTGAGAAATAACAGTGAAAACCCAACGTTAGGCGGAAAATGGCCGCCCCAAAGGTGTTCCTATTTTTGTAGAGGCTTCATTGCACTCATCTAGATCGCAAAAATCTATTTAGAACGCCTAGCTATATGTTTCTGAATAAAGAACAAATAAGATTTTCAAATGGATTCGTATAAAATAGAACATGATTGAAAAAAGCTGTTCCATTAAATTCTTGTAGCTAGATGGCAATTTTTAAAAGTGTGTTGCTAAATCAATTTTTAAAAGGAACACCTTTCTTAGGAAAACCTCGTAGGGTGCTCTTCATTAAATATACCAATTAACATAAACAAATAATGAATTACAAGGCTCACAAGTTTTGTGCATTATTTTGCGGATCACCTCCCGCACCTCCGTCGCCTATGAACAGATATAAGTACCCATCGACGCCAAATAAAATCTAAAAAAATAAATAAATCAATCAAACCTAGTCCACTGGTATCTAATTATTTGGAAATTTTTACCTTATAATATTGAATCAAGGACGAATGATATCAAATAAATAAGACAACAATACTGAATTTAGATTTGTATCAATAATCTATCAGTAATTTTTTAAATGCATTCATTTAGATAGGCCTACATGTGTATGCATGTATACTGTGTTTTGACATTTCTCTTACTTTTATCAGGTACGATTACGGCCAATACATAATACATGGGTGCCCCTCCCCCCTTCCCATTCAATTGTATCTAGATTAGCGCATGAGTTGATAACCCCTACCTCTCCTCCATTGTGGTTTGAATAAGGCTGGTCAATCTCCATAATAATCCGTTCCGACGAAGCATCCGCTCTGTTTGGATCCATAACGTCCGCCCTAAACTCGCTTATCCGGGTGGTATTCCGACCATTTAAGGAAACTGTGGAGAATGTAAAAAATCGCCGATTATCTTTATAATCTGGATGAAAAGCAAGACCGAGTAATCCTCGTTCGTCTCCTTTGCTCTTTGAAGTGAGCACCATATTTGATATATCCATAAATGGCGGCTCAATTTTAGTTCCATCTTTCATGTATACATGCACCACTCCCCGTTGTTCCCCGATAAACACCCTCCCTGTACCGTCGGGTGGTGTTCTAAATATAAGGGGATTGCTTAAATCTGAAGCGAATTTCTCTAAACATAAACATCCGTCTTGGGTGATAGCGTCATCGGATATATCCGTGTTTAACATATCATTCGTGAGTAAATCCGGATAGCAATAGTCCGTATCCGATATTGCTTGCATTTTACATAAATGTGATATGGATTTAGAAGTTGCCTTTTTTATATCCTCTCCAACCAGCTGATAAACGTATAAATCAGTGAGTTCTCCTTCCGTAGGGCAAGCTTCAAACACGGCCTTACAATAATCGAAGCACAAACCGGGAAAATTCCGCCGCTCCGAATACTCTGCATCGTATACATGCGCAGCGTATGGGGAACACTCTTGACACATGATCGTTTTGATAAATCCAAGACAACTATCCTCTGGCACATAGGGGCCTGCAAGTTGATGCTCATATAAACGCTTGAGTTCTTCATCTCGCTCTTTTGTACAGCAACCGAACAATCCATATTCCGTACAAAAATCCAAGCTTTCGACTAACTCGAAAGGTGGTCGAAAATCAAGACATTGTGGATGACCAGTTACTGATATAATTTGTAGCAGAACGTTGATTTCCACGAACGCGTAAAGAAAATATTTGTAGTTAAACATGGCTATTATTTCATGTCGTTAGGCCCTGATACATGAATTTGCGGTGCGCATTTCTTCAGGCCTACCGACCATCCAGCCGGTCAGGGTGTGTTGGTTTCTTACGCGTGTTTTATTCAACTTACCCTTAATTAAATAAATTTGTGTTCGTGATTGATGAGAGAAAATTATTATACACAAAGCTCTATATCTATACTTTCTGTAGATATGAAAATTATAATGCAAGTTCAATCAATTTGCCCGCATGCAGCTGTTATTAAAGGGGGATATAACGAACCGGTATATACAGTTGATACGTTGATACAGTTGCTTACATGTGTTGGCATAGGATATGAAGGTTAATTTTATCAATTTTCCCAAACAATATGAGACAGTAAATATTTCTATAAAGGTAAAGCGCGTGTCTTTACCCTGATTGCGTTATAATGTTATTGAATTCAGGGCGAACTAGTTCATTCAGCGTATCATTAACAACGTGTCCACCCTATTTCAAATAACAAATTACGCCAAAATATGATAAACATTAGCAATATGAAGATAAGTTGATGGCAAGCCCGCATTTGAGTATCGGATGCTATTCATCTCTTACCTATTTTTCGAGTCATTACGAAACAGTTTTGTCTAAATCACTAATTCGCATTTCGGGCGCTACCTGTTCCCGTACATACCATTCTTGAGAATGTATGTAATTCTGAATTCTGAAAAACTGCCGTCTCGTGATTATTTATAAGACTAAAAAAAACCTTGAGAATGTGAGATTTTCATCATGTTTATAAAGAGCACATAGCGAAAGGGTTTTTTTTAAGTAGGGCAGGTTTTTCTGACCGTAACACCGGCATAATTCGAGAATAACCGCCAAAACGGTTTTACGAGGTTCTTTGGTCTCATGCGTGATAACCGAAAACAGCGCTTACAGCTCCAATAGACCTAAAACCACGCCCGAGCATCCCTGGTCTAAAAGCAACTGAAACGATGTCGTGTTTAGCGACGACTCACGCATTCTAGTGTACCAAAATTACACACGGCAGCGGGTCTATCGAAGACAAGGCGAGCGATATCAATACCCCGGCATTCAGCAGATAGATGGTTCGCATACCTCAGAATTAGATCCATAGACTGATTACGTCGATGCCAAGACGTGTAGACTCACTGATGAAATTCACTGATCGACATATGCGGTATCCATACAAGCTACAAGGAATCATGTGTTAGAAAAGTTTTAGACACAGGAAATCAGAAAATGTGTGTGATATTATGTCTATTTATGAAAAAGTTGTTTGTAACAAGAAAATGACATTTTGTGAGTGCATTGTAGACAAGTAAGTCCATTTTATGTGAAGGTATGGATAAAATAAATCGACTGGTTGTCTTTTTTATGAATTTTTATTTTTAATGGTACAGAACTTTTGTCATATAGCATACTTTGCGCAAGGTTATAAAAATAAAAAAAACCCTTGGTGAATATTGATCATGTATATGTAATTTTTGCTACGTTCAATGATTAATTCGATTTTATCTATGATGCAAATGATGCAGTGCTATATAAAACCCGTTAATAATAAGAAAATGCAATTATTTTATTTGAGTAATTTTCGGGTTTCAGTTAATAAATCAATTATGGTTATATCATTTATTGTCTCAAACCCCCATGGAAATTGCGATCAAAATTTAATTTCAAATTTATTCACTAAACGTTAAGATATATCTTCATACACATGTAGTTAACCCTACCCGTAGTTATTAGCAGCCACAGTCAATTTTTTTACACGCTTTTGACTTGAACATGCTTAGGACTATTCAACAGATTTTTGCACATAATATTTCGATTTGTTTTAGCAAACGAATAATAAATTTGTAAAAATGAATTCATATTGATGTAAATGTACCCCACTAGAGAATACCAAGGAAAATTCTGTTTAGATTTTCATATCAAAAATACAGATTGTCCACCATAACCAGTTAACACCTGCCCGTGGACATTCAGCGAACCATTTTATCAAGTATACGTCGATTCATTACATTTGTGTTTATCATCTTAAAGTATTCTGATAAAATCTGCTTTTGTAACAAACAATGGGAATGAATAGGTAACCATAGATTATAAGAACAAAGTTTAATGACGAAGCAATAAAGCATTTTTCCCCGAGTAGCTAAGTTGGTGCTTTAGGCGTATCAATTTGCGTAATCTATAGTATGTCAAGCTCATAATCAAGTCGGTTCGGTGCGCAAACTGATATATCATGTATTAAGAATATACATTAAAATGCTACAATTTAACCACACTTGTAATATTTCAAAGTCTATAGTGCCAAATGTTCGTTTTATTTTGTTCATTGCATCATTCTTCGTGAGCTCCTTTGTTGTACATTTGTTCTTTGTAGTCCTCCCAACAGACCTGGTCTTCCAGAGTGCTTTGTAGTTGAGCCAGAGATGGATACGGGGACAACTGTCATTGAAAAGATAAGTTTGGTCATGAAAGTAAATGATGCTTCTTTTCCTTTTTGTTATTTGAGTCAATAATAACATTTTTTTCCAGGTCAGAGCCTAACAGCTGCCTAAGGCATGTGCAACCAAATCGGTTAATCATATTCGGTTCTTTTAAGATCCACAAAAATGCATGTACATCGGTCTCCTCGAACTTAAAAAAAGGCTTTATGTATCGTGGCTTATCAAAAACGTATTTTCAATTGAAACAACGCCAATAAAGCACAAATTTAAACAGCAAGAATGTTATAATAAAGACAATACACCAAATTGCAACAACCAACATCAAAATATATATGTTACCTTGGTTTTTAGTTTTGCAACAAGCACAGAATCCATATGTTTCTCGAAGAAATCGCGAGATATCTGGATACAAACACATCCACTGCTGACCAGAGAAAAGCTGGGGGTGTCAGGGTATACCAATGGTTGCAACCCCTACAATGAAAAAAATATTGGAATAAGAATATAAATATATTGCAATGGACCCATCCTAATTATTATCTAGATAGCTAGCAGGAAGATAGAATTACAAATAATCGTTTCCTGTGGCGGAAAATAAGAGGCATCCATATTTATTATGATTTTTGCCAAACTTTCTCCACTGAAACAATATCGAATGTTTGACTATCTTACGAAAGTCACTTACGAATGTATTTCCAGCGCATAATGTCCCCAGTTTGGCGAATGCACCTAGTTCGTTATTTCCTGGGAAACCATCAGTGGAGCTGAGGGTGCTGGCATTCGAAGATCGTCTTGAACATATGCTCGCTCGCTTCCTCAGTTTACCAGGCAGCTGTAAGGTGATATTTCACTCATATATGTGTGTATAAACAGTTATGAACATATACATAAAATATATTGGAAACAAATAATTTATTGTTTTACACAAATAACCGAAATCTGTATAATATGAGAAAGAAATATCTTTTTATCAAAAAACACATTCAACTGCACACAAACCTGTGATTCAAATTGGCGTGAATTCCTTCTCTGTGATAAATTTCTCTCATCACCTTTGACAATAATTAAATATGAAATAATATAGCGCACACATTATATCGCTAAAATATGATTATAAAAAGTAACTTTTATAGATTGTTTTTTTTTTCAGTTTTTTTTATTTTGACAGAGTCATTGGAGTACGTTATGAACAAAATATATATATTATTGCTATGACATATCACACCGGAAGAGTTAAGTTACCTGAATTGATAGAGGGAAGATGGAAAGAACTATCTACCCGACTATTTCGCCTTGAAAATTGTCGCGTAGACGCATCGCTTTTTCCTGTTGAAAATTCTAATTTAAATGAACATCCATGAATAGCGATTATTAACTTTTGCCGACCAAGTTATCAGAGGTGCATGACAAGTGTAAATATTTGTCATTTTGAATGAAAGTATAAAGTGAGTATATCGAATCCCCTACATATTAAATTCTTATGACCGACTTTTCTTTTTTCGCAACAAAAAATAGTATAATGATGCGGCCAGCGGCTCTTTGAGTCTGCGTCTACGGAATTTAAATTTGTTTAAAACAGTGTATGTGCAGTTAGGTTTTGATTTCAGTCATTATCTCATAGAGTCTACGAGGATCACCACTACTTACTTCTCATGACGATCGGTGGAAGTGTGAGGTCTTTGTTTGATTTCGCATCTTCTTTTATAACGATCGGTAAAATATCTGATTGGCATTTGATTGCCTTGTATAACTGACATGATCCCTGAAATGATATCGATGATAGAAACTATAAAATATATATGTAGAAGAAAACTGAAAGATTAAATTGAACTGCGAGGATTTGTATGGCCTATATATTTTTTTAAAAAGTAATACGCGTGCTGCCTCTCCGCCCTATGAGAGGAAATACATGTTGAGCAGTAACTGTAACGAGATTCTAATGTAACATAATTCTAATCATATTAGTTTTAATGTATAAATCTGCAATTGCAGATAAAATAGAAGACAATATCGCATGTAAACCACTAATACAGATAAATATTAACCATACCGATTTGACAACAAAGACGCTGTCGGTGTCATCACTGTTATAAACGATTATGCTCCCGCTCCTGGTAAAAAAAAATACGACAAATAAGACCAAAAACAATGTTTTAAAATTTCTATACAGACATGTTCTATTTAATTAAGGTAGATCACGAGTAAACGCGACCAAACAGAAATATAATACATCCTTATTTACTCTGTATTCAATCAGCATGCTACAGTTTTTAAATGAACTCTTATTTCTTCATACAAAAGTATTGCCAAAATAATAAAATAATTGTACTTGTCTTAGAAATGTCTTTGTTTAAAAATACAAGAAGTCACATCATGGAAGGGCAACATACTTGTAAATGCGCGTGCAGCTGTATCTTCGGTCTGTTAACTCTTGGAGGGGAAATAACGATAACTCGGGAATCTTTCTGTGTGATAAAATATTTAATTGTAAAGACCGAATTCTATGTTGTTGAAATACATACATGAAAATAAATCTTGTTGCTTAGTTTTTTCTTACTCAAACCTTGACCATTAACGTAATTCAATATCGTATGCTATGAATGCGACATTGCAAATTTTGCTCATAATCATTAATCTTTATAAAGTTTGTAATGAATGAAGTTTTGTTTATAAATCACATTGCGTTCAAACAACTGGTAAATAAAATATGAAATTTTACCTAAGGAACGCCAAGCTTTCTTTGTTGGTTGCGGTCACCAGAATATCGATAACATCCTCCTTGTCCAAACCGATTACTTGCACAGCCTCTTTACTAATTATGGTGCTACCACGGACTTTACCTTCAAGGATTTCGCTTTCCTACCAAATTATGAATTAATGTTATTAATCATTTCAAATATTTTTGAAAAATATCTTGAAATAGCCAGTAGTTCAGTTAATAAAGGGTGAGATGAACATTGGCATATATTTTTCCAGAAAAAGACATTTTGGTATCATTTTACTCATTTTTACTTTTGCATCGCAATGAGCAGCGCCAGATTGTTTTAGAAACAAACATTTTAGACAAAGGTACAAGCTTTTTAAATAAATGTGAAGAATATATAAACATGAATTTAAACAGATGTGATCTTACCCCGATGATGTCACCTTTCTTTAAAACGCGAGTTGCTTCGGTTCCGTTTGAGTGTTTCGAATGGATTATTTCACTGGTTCTTGATACCGCTATGAAAACAAAACGAAAAAGGTGTGAGCGTATATTTCAGGCTAAAGACTTAAGATTTCGAACATATACCTTTATGAATAGACCATCAATATCTAGACATATATACTATATACATACAGCTGTGTACAAATAAACTATCAACATGTTTTGAACATAGATGAGAATACAAACCTACTCCAACCAGAATCATATACATGCATTCCGCCCGTTGTCCTTCTCTGCAAATCACACGCGATGACTCAAACCTGCAATAGTTTATTTTCTTAAAATAAGTTTCGACTTTATCGTTTGTAGCAAATTAAGGAAAACTAGACGATTCCCGTTCAGTGATTTATGTATGTCTTTCGTGTCTAATAATATAACGTGGAATGTATAGATACCTTTACTGCGCCAAGTTAGGGTATGTAGTTTTCAATATTATTGAAAATACATCGAACACTGGAATTATTTTAGAAAAAAAAACATTTCTCTTGAAAAGACAAGCTTCACATAGAATGATAAGGTTTCAATTATACAGATACATACTTAGAAATCCATGCCTTTTGACATATCTTGGTTTGTACATGATTTGGGTAAGATGCAAAACTTGTGTAGCTTTGTAACATATGCATGGTCTGTAAAAGAAATTATATTTAGTATATATTTCAAAACTATAGTATATATTTGAATATATTCATATTGGAGGCAAATTGAGGTACATAATTAATTTGAATCTTGTCTTGTGTTGAATTTTATGCAAATTCGATATTTCTAAATGCAGTATATTTTTGCATAGATATATAAATATATGAATGTATAAAACATTCTTTTTTTTTCAAATTATTACCGTTGCAATTTGTTCGTCTGTCCGACAGTAGCTGGGTTGATTGAGAACGCTTTGAAGATTATTTAAAAGATTTTGCTGAAAATATAATTATATAAATAATATTTTTAGATTATGATGCTTTTTCTGACATTGTGGTAAATTAAATAACAATATTCAGTATGTTCACTTATATCCACTTAAGGTAACTGAAATATGAGATACTCATGGTATGACATAACTGAAAATAATTATTATAATTTTTACCTCTTTTAGGTTGGTGTATGGAGAAAGATCAAATTTCGTTTTCGCATTCGATTTTGAATTTGTTTGCTTGGTCTCCGCAGCAATGTCAACGAAAAATAAAACACTCTCTTCATGTGTGAGAGTACTTTGTTTGCTGAAACCAAAAAAACTGACAATAATCATCTTCAAATATTACTCAACGGCATAAATAATATACTCGATTTGACAGATGTATTAATATTCAAATATTGATATTAAATATTTATGTGTATTTAACTGCGCAGTCTTTTTATACACACTTATAACATACCATAACATAACATTGAGTACTGAAAAAAAACCTTACTATTGAAAGAGCTGCCGTGATATCAGGACAAAATCAACTGCTCTACGGAAACGATCAAGACCCTGGAAATAAATATGTTTTGATTAAGCATTTCAAATTAGTATAACGGAAAAAAACGTTTTGAATGGAAAATATCGTCTACTCTTCGTTTTGTGGCCGTGATGTATAATCATTTTCATCATTTTTCAAAATTAAATATGCATATATAAGCATATCGGCATATCATTTCTAATCAAAATCACTCACCCTTTTCCCTGTTTTCGAATACCGCCAAAACGCCTTCCTCTTCATTTCTCCCTGCACTTCCTCCTTAATTTCTTCAATATCTTCCTCCTCATCTTCATCATCATCTACTTCACTAAAATCACTGTAGGTGTCGCTACTGTATTCGTCATCTGCGTAGTCATCTTCTCGGCCCTGTGTGAAGAAGATCTGCTTGGAGCGAGCGGATTGGATGGTGACCTTTTGGGAGGAGTATTCTTCCGTGCCGTTAGAGCTGTGAGTCAAAAAAGAAGAAAAAAAAACATGAGTTATCGTGAGTCAGCACCTCTGCATTGCGTGAAGAAGATCTGCTTGGCGTGAGCAGATTGGATGGTGACCTTTTTGGAGGAGTACTCTTCTGTGCCGTTCGAACTTAAAATGAATAAAACACAATAAATAATGAAACGCATTGTACTTTTTCCCCATGTCGATGCCAGAGTTTTAATAGTAATGTACGCAATATGGTTGATGACGCAATAACGTTTTAATGTATGCGAATGTAATGATAATTTGTTTTAAATAAGAACTATTGACATGCGTTTAGTTATAGATAAAAAACATATATGGAATATGTAAAAGTATTAGAATTCGTTATGCTTGATATGATTATTATGATAGCTATAGTTTACAGAATAAAGATAGAAATAATAGATGACTAACCTGTGTTTCTCAACACGACTATATTCCTTGTATTGAATGCGCGTTTCTTCTATTCGTTCGCGTGACGTGCGTCTTCGCGATTGACGTGAACGTCTCTTTTCTTGACCCTGACTTTTCGCTTTTTCCTGGCTTTGACCTTTCGATTTATCTTGACTTTGACCTTTCAAATTTAATGGCACAAGGTACTTATTTGCACCACTAGTTATATTAGACTTTTCTCTTGATAGCTTTGAGCGAGATATACTCCTTGAAAAGTCGCCTATTCCAGGAAGGAAGCTTGATAAATCTTTATCGCATGATTTTATCGGGTTCGGAAAGGGTTCACTTTGTCGTTCTCTGCTCTGCGTTGTTCTTTTCTTACGTCTTCTTGATTTGGAAGTCCTTATAAGGTCCTGTACTGCTTTGATTTTTTGGCCATCCATTTGTTGTAAGTTTATTAAAGTGTATTTTATGCCATTAATTAATCAGTATGTATAAGTTTAACAGTTTTGAAATTTTCTCTCAACGTATTCATAATCCAATTTCTAATGCAAAACAAGCATCATATGTTTACAAGCTCTATCAAAACGAAAAATTAATTGATATAATTATAAACCTTAGTGGAAATGTACTCGTCGAAAAATAATTCAGTGATTAAATTGTCTGCAGATCTACTTCACGTGTATGGAACATTGTTCTGAGCAACCCTTCCACATAAATAAAGTGAGTCCAACATAAAGATGCCCCGTCGTTTTGTCTATATGACGCCCAACGTTTTCGCACTTCGCGACTAAGCATTCTTTTGATTTACTATACTGCAGTGTGACAAATATTGTTGAGTTTATGCATTATAAAAGAAACAAGGATCGCACTTCGTGAACCATATTTCCCCTGGTAACGATAACATTGGTTTCATCCCTGATTTATTTGGACCATAGCTAAATTTAGGAAGAAATGACACAATATTAAAAGTTATAAATAAAAGCATCAAAGGTTGATCAATTTGGATTTTTTGCCAAAGCAGCCTGGCCTTTATTGAAAATCATAAACTGATCATTATTTTCTCCATATAAATTTCATCAAAATTATCTATTTGTTATTTTTTTCGAAAAAAATCCTAGTAAGTACATTATTTAGGGTCAATATTGTCAATATTTTATGAAATTTTTCAGATCAATCAGTTTTTGTCTTTATTTAAGAAGTTCGCTCTTTGAAATCATTTCAAAGTCCCAAAAAGAAAACAGCGTAAATCGCAAATGGCGAAGGAAATCACCAATATATTGTATATGCGGCCTTAATTACTAAGGCCACGTTGACCCAATCAAAAAAAACTCAAGACAAATAATGCCTTTATCAAAGTCACATTTGAATAAGAACATAGTAGAAAATCCCTCCGGTTCACCCGAAAAGCACATTATATTTTTCGCTTTTATTTCAGATGAACTCGTTAAAAGGTGCGTTGTGGTCAGAGAACGCAGATATTGGCAAATCTACTGGTCGGGTGTTTTAAATTTCAATTTATATAGGAATTGCTATAAGGCTGTTAAATATGATTATATAGCCAGGTCTTATGACCATGTAGAAAATGTACTATGGTCGATCTCAAGTTTTTTTTTTAAACATGATCAGCTCATCTCATA
>LQRL01171354.1:5566-19563 GCA_001703475.1 Hydroides elegans | reverse complement strand
TCACTTAAAACACTCAAGGAGGCTCAAATATTATTCCACTTGATGCTTAAAATATTTGTATATTTCACGATTTTCGTTTTACCAGCTGTGTTTAAAAAAGTGTCCTTTATTAGAAATGTGTTTAGGTATAAACAGGTTAAATATTCCACCAGAAATATGATATCTTGGATTCATTAGTGACATATGTTTTAATTCAATTCGTCATAACTTTCTTGACCTTTTGAGCATCCAATTGAAAATTCACGCAGGGTGGGTGTTTCCGAAAATATATTTCAATATTTGACGACAAATAACTTTTTACATATAATATATCTAGTTGCAATTTACTGTTTTATCTTTGAAATAAACAGTAAACATTTTGAGTGATGTTTATACATAAGTCTAGCTAATTAAAACCTGGTTATTGAAAATCGTCACATTTTTTTTTCAATTGTCATGATTCGATTTATATCAAATATATAAAATGAAAGCATATATTCAACAATTCGTTTAGACATATTGGGATTTTTAAAAAAAAAAAGGCATTTTGATACCCGCTAATTGCAATTTTACATTAATGATAAAAAAGAGGTTTCACAATCTAAATTGATTGAAAAACGGTTAAATTTGATTTATTTCAAGGATTCTGTTTTCAAAAAAAAAAAAAGACTTATGGCTCAATTAATGGGATGTATGCAAACCAATTAAATGGTGGGACGTCCTTCAATATAAGGCAATGGATAAAGATTGACTTTTCTCAGAAGTGAGCGATATTCGATACCAACCAACTGGCTAATGGGACACCACAAAATACACAAACCCTGAATGCCCGACAATATGCCCAAATTAAGATTCCATTATATAATGATACGTTTGATGACAAGGTCTTTTTGAAAACATTGCACTTGATTATTGGGAAAGCGTGAGGGCGGTTAGAAGGGGGAAATTCAACAGAGATCAGTGACATGTTCAATTTCGATAATTCCAAGACAAACTGGAAGTTAACATGTCTTTTTGAACTTTTGATGTGGTGTTCATTATTTAGTGTGATCTTCCGTTTTATATCAAATAGTTTTTAGAGGCAACAAAGGCTCATGAATTAGATCATAAAAGAACTAAGATCCTTGACTAAAAGGGATAAAGTATGTTAAATTAAGGTCGCTTTCAACCATAATTGAAATTGAAATATTTTTTTTTTATATATAAAGCTTTGCAATTTCATTGATTTAAAGGAATGGGTGACAAGATTGTTAAAATCGGGCATAATTCAATTTTGAAATTTGAAACAATAAACCACAAAGTATCTTACTAATGTACAGGTGTCGGTATGAAGTGACCTTGTAAATAAATAGACTTAGTAAAACTGTATAAGGATATACGATAATGCAACGTGACGAAAGTTTGGCAGAATAAACTTTTTTTTCAGATTTGCCACCCCCTTTTTAAAATAACAGCACAAGTTTTTAAAGACCAAGCTAAATTAAGAAAAATATAATCTAATTGACATCGCTGGCGATATATGAATTCCTATGCTTTCTTTTAGTTTCTCTGCGATTAAAACATGCCGCTGGCCGGTGGTCGCACCTCTATATAAATAAAATCGCATTTTGATAAGCAAAGGAATTCTGATATGTGAAATGGCACTATAACTACTCAAAGTTCGACACACGCATTTTTCTCTCTTTCGCCTGAGGCCTAAATAAAAGGCGTGCAACCCCATCTGCCCAATAATCAAGCTTTCGAATAAAACTGATTTCGAAGCTAACTAGACTCATGCAAAGGGTGATTATTGCGTTGATAAACAACGAGATCTATTCATTGCATCAATTTTGCTGATTAACAGATGGGGGCACACAGAACTTGTAAAACGTCCATTGCACGGCATTTGATAATCACACTAAAAGACAATTCATCAAATCTCGTTTTGGGAGGGAGAATGGGTTCAATGAAGAGTGACGCAGCAACCGAAAAGGGTGATAAGAGAAAGTGAAAGTTTGATTTTTGTAAATTTCTGTTACGCACTAATCAGTATTTAAAACAATATAGTAACCATTCTAAGTGTTATTGAATGATATGGTTAGCTATTGTTATTGTTTATCTGTTATCTTATTTGAAAGTTTGGTAGATAATTTAGTTTGACTACTATGTTACATTTCATATTCATGTATTGAAATAGTTCCATGATAAAACTCCATCATATAAACAATGTAATTTTCGCCTAATCAAGACCTAGTCTAATGCATTTGCGAAAAAAGTCTTTTACAAAAGAATTCGTTGAGTGCTCATCACTAGCGCTTTTTTACAGCATCGGGAGTGGCTGTGTGCCCGTAGGGGGAGAGGGGGAGCGGACATCCCTAATCTCCAAGCGCGTGCGATTCACTTGTCGTTATCTCTCTTATTTCGGACATGCGCAATAAGCAATGCCATTCGGCTCATTAAGCGTCACGTATCTTATCCGTAATTAACAAGTCATTTGCGTGCATCATTGATGTCCGTTGTCTTTATCTAATATACTCTTTACCATTGCACGCGCTTTGCAAGTAGCCATTACTCAAAATGGCGAACAAATGAGTTTCGGGAGATTAAGGGATTATGAACGGGTTGATACACGCGGAAATTGAGATATCGCGGACATTATGAAATGAAAGAATGAGAATAGATATGTATGAATCGTTTTCCATTTATTTACAGAAGCTAATTTTTTAAGACTTGGCAATGACTTATTTGAAATCGACGTATTAATTGAATTTATTATAAATAAAAAAAGTAAAAAATCTCTAAATTAAGTGTTGTTCACCATTTCTTTCTCGTAATCGAAACTCATAAGATGGTTGACCCAACTCATGCTCTGAACCCTCCACTGATATCTCATAGATCATGCCTTGAGCAGTTCCCCTACCATAACCAAACCAATTATCCGGGCACTTGCTATTATGACCGATCCCTGTGAAGTTCCTTCGGGCTATACAGTGCATGGTCAAGCTCGACGGTGCCACTGTTTGACATGGTAACGGGCATGTTTAGATAAGCAACTATACGCATAAAACGACGCATGTTTAGATTAGCGAGTAATACGGATATTAAACTAATTGACCCAGTCGATTAGTGCATCTTTTAAAGATGGAGGATGGGTGGGGCTTCAAAGAATCGATTATCTTCTTTATCATGAGTTTGTAATTTTGATACATTTTATTTAATGGAATTTTTGGGAGGAATCATTTTAAAGTGATTTCGGATTTAAATTCGGTTACGGTTATATTTTTTTAACGAATTGTTATTGAACGGCTAATTATCCGCCTATTTAATTTTGACAAGAATAACTAGTTTGGTTCCAATGTTCAAAATAAGCCTTGTGTTGGTAAATGCTTAGGATGATAACTTAGTTATGTAAAAAGTAAAAGTGTTTTCATCATTTGATAGTTACAACGAACTTGTTCTTAAATTTTACATATAAACCTAATTGCACTTTATATTGGCAATTGATTAAAGCAAATGTGAATGTCGTTACACATTTATAAACATTAACATTTCCCATAACATCAACCCTCTGTCCAAATGGCACAATTTAACAAACACTTATTGTATAATTTGGCATTTGAAACAAATAAATTCTGGCATTGAATGCAAGGTGAAAGTAAAGAAACCTAAAAGGATTCCAAAAGATTTTGATTTTCTGGTGTTAATGTTACAGTTGTATGGGCTGTTATAGAACATTGAACTGAGAATCAATTGACCATTAATAACTGTTAATGGACATAAAAATGTCATATTTATATATGCCCGATATGTAATTCAAGATTTAAAAGGGCTTAGCCAAATGAATAAATTAAAATCAAACTGCTTTTGAAATGTTTATGCTCATGGCTTTATGTAAAACAATTATTTAAAACAAATTGAAATATCAAGTAAGGTTTATATTTTTAAATTTTAAAAATGGGTAATAATATGAGTGAGAAATAAATAGATTTGACTATACACGCAAAGCAATTATATTAGATATTTCTAATGAAAATAAGTCAATATTTTAGCATTCTAAATGTGTTTATCATTTTTTTACAGTTCGAAAATTACAAATCATTTAATTTCGAGAATTCAACACTTAGATACTATTATTGGGACTATTTCTTTTAGCTCATCCCCATAATCGATTTTTAGTAAGCCACTTGAATTGCAACAGTTTTAGCGATCACAACCTATGACGAATGTATGCCCTAACCCTGATAATGTTTTGATGGTACAGAAAAAGAGTTATAGAATTGCTTAACAAAAAATAAAAAAAAAAAAAACTTCAACAGACCTGTATGCGTGATTCCGCCAGATCCAGCTTGAGTGCCAGCGTTTCCCTCATGAAGACATCCGGGTAGTGAGAATCGAGAAAGGCGCGTTCCAGTTCTTCGAGTTGCCAACTTGTGAAATTAGTGCGAGTGCGTCTGCGTTTTTGGCCGTCGGTGCTTTGGTCACCGTCATCGGAATCTGGAAAATGTTTTTTTTTTAAATATTAAAAAAAGTAATAAAATATATCAATATGATGAGAATATTACGTACAGTGTACATGCTGGAATAATTATGTAGAAGTCTTAATGTTACGTGATGGTTTTTGGCTGGCAGTACTGTGATCACAAACATCGAAATCTCCGTGAAATGAATGAATAATGGTTATTCTTTCTATATCAATGCGGGAATCTAAACTATGATATTTTACATAATAATTGTACCATCAGCAGATCATTCACAAGTAATTGTAGAGTAATATGGAACGCAAAAATGTTAAGGTCTGAAATGGGGTCAGAAACGTCGACTGACGTAATATCCAGTGGCGTTGTATAATGCTTAGAGTTTAAAACAAAATGATGTTTTGATAAAACGAAATATTGTTATTATGTTATCTACAAAAGTACAAAAACAGAATCAACCATAGTGATGCGTTAAAATATAACTTCACGTTAACAACTATTCTATGGTTAATATAGGCATGAAAAAGTATAAAAATGGATTTAAAAAGTAAGAATCACATATTCCAAAGAAACTTCCATTTGTCTTTGTATTCGCGCGTACAAGATGTAGGCAGGTTCATGTAAAGTGTAGAAATAAGAACTATATAAGTACCAAACCTAATGTTAACTGATACCCCCTGTTGATTCCACTTACTGTTTTATTCACCATCTCTTATAGCTAGCTTGCCAAAGATCATTTTCACCTTACTAAGTAGCGCCCGCTTTTCTTTTTTTTTTTAAAATTTTATGCGCTACCAAGGCGCGGATCTAGAGGGGGGCGCACCCGGCGCACGCCCCCCTGTTTGCCCTTATATGTAAGACCAAAAAATAAACTTGCGCCCCCCGGTTCAGCCTGATAATTTATACTGTTGCGCCCCCGGGTTCAATATTTTCTGGATCCGCGCCTGCTACCCCCTACAAACGCTTTGACTTGCTGTTCCAACATATGTCACTGCTATCAAAAACACATGATCGTAACGACTTGTCTTGTTAGCAACTTAATGAAAATGAACCATGTGATACTGGTTGGTCGATTACATTTAACGTTTTTGAATTTAGATTTAGTAATATTGGTTTACATCAAACGATGGGTTTATAGGGCACTTATAAGGGGTGAGTGGGTGAGTTAATACTTTACTATAACTGAGTTTGGTATGCAAGACTCGTTTTTTTGGATTTATTAAAATATGGACGATATCAATAGATTTCGTTAAAACATACGCAACCTAATTGATAAATACATGCAGAATTATCAATTGACAAACATTTTTTAAAATTGGTGTTACCTGATTAAATGTTACCCTGCTTTTTAAGATATTTTGAATCCGTCCAGATTGTCTTTGGTCATTTAAGACTATTGATGTTACATTTGATTGATTAACTACAATAAAATGTATGACAGTGTGATTTTATTTAAGGTAAAATGTAGCGTTTAATCAAACATTTTACCTTTCTCTTCCACCAACTTAATGTCCCAGAATAATTTGTTGTAAGTCTACTACATATTAATTTTCCAATATCCCGATATCAGTTATTAGCTAATCATATGAATAAGATATGTCACCTGTCAGAATCAATAAACATGAAAAACTATTTATTACATTTTGTATGGGACAGGTTTTTCTATCTTTATCTTTGAATAACAATCGAATTTTTATGTAATTCTGTTATTCGTATTTTCAAATACGTTGCTATTAAATATTAATTAATCGATAAAAATATGTTATTAGATAAATGAATACATTTCATAATTGAAAACCTATCAGTGATAGGTAAGCATTAATTTCTGATTGATTATTAATTTTTCGAATTTTTGTTCACATATTCAATATCGAAACCAAAATATAATTATTAGCAATTATTAATATGTCAGGGTTTTATTACCGAACAGTTGTGCAACTTTTGCCAAAGTATGTATCGAATCGGTTATTATGAATCTTTATCAATTGATTAGAAACTTTCAAAAAATATTACACTATTTCTTAATACAGATATCTAGGTTCATTTCATCTAAAATTCGTTAGATTATGCCTGATGAAACGTTTATCTATTTGTTATAAACATGATTTTCCATAATGCGATTAATGTACATTTTTCAAGTTGATAAAAAAAAACTTATTCAAAAATTGTTTTTCTATGAAACATTAATTTGATTCAACCGATTTCTTTTCTTTAAACTTTATGATTTAACATTCTCAACAAAAGCTGAAAATGCAAGGGATTAATTCGTGTGCCCTGGGGTAATATTATTATTTCAACAATGCCTTTTTAGTGCAAACCGATGAATTTTAATCGTTCAAAATACAATTTGGATAAATATTGCACGGGTTATCAGATATTATCCCATTCTTCTCAGTGTAATTCTATTCTTTGATGAATTAAGCTATTTGTTAGTGGCATCCAAAATTGTTTGAAGACTTTGAAATACATCTGTGTTCCAAAACAAGTATAAATCTTCGATCGCAATCTAGGTGTTTGATTTCACAATTATCTGTTTCAATTGCTGATAATCCTTTAGGATAATCTTTGAATTTAATATTTGCTAAACGAAAGAAAATTTAATTATGCTATGCATGTATTATTTACCAATGTACATTTTCTTTTGTGTAATGTCGATTCTCATATATTGCAACTTATCGTAACTATTTTACTTAATCAAAATTTTAAAAAGTGGCTTGACTATTATTTCCAGCTGTATGTATTTCACAAATACAATAATTCCAACCATCCATTTTTCTCTCGAAAATAAGAACCATCCCATCTTCAATAAATCCATGCCTATCAGAGCAGGTATAACCTAAAACTATCGGTAGGTTAAAATAAAGAAAATAAAGATGGTCATAAGCTAGGAGTTCTTCACTTAAAAAAAAAAACAATTGTTTACAATTTTATCCCTCGTTGACAAATAACATGAACCACATAGAAATAAAGTAATCAATAAAGTGAAGACTGAAGAACAAATATGCTATTTATTTGTAAGTGTACTGCTAATAATCATATGGGATTCATAAGAAAATAAACATTGCAAAAAAAAAAACAAAAACAATAAACACATTGCTATTGATGAGAGAATGAAGGATGCATATACTGTTATCATAAGCTTTAAATTCAATCATGTAATAACTATTGTAATATTTACAATAGTATTAATGTTTTACTTGTATAATGACATGGTGTCATTTGACGTTATTCTTTGGCGGGCATCTAGTATATGTAATGTGTGAGTATTTATATCTAGAAATGCGATTTCACATATTCTTAAAATATATATTTCCGAGATTAATCTGTATATGCAAACAAATTCTTTAAAACTGCATTTCCCAATCATCTAAGTCATATGCAATCATTGAAACAATAGTTAGACTTTTAACAACAAAACCAGCCATATAATAAGATAAAACATAATTATTCACATATATAGAGCTCTATGTGTAAGGAAACTTCGATTTCAGCGAGACTATAGGTTTGCTGGCAAAATATTAATTTCTCTGGTGGTTTTATAAAAAAAAATAGTCATTTTAGGATAATTTTACAGCCATAACTTGGGATTTGATCTCAAATAATAATGGATACGTATCTAATCATGTAACATATATATATACATTACAAACCTTGTTTATCAGAACACGCATCCGGACTCATCGCTCCATCCTGGCGCATCGACGCATGCCGCCCAAAAAGCGTATCCACACTGAATCCATTCTGGTTTCCCCTTAGCAACCCATGTGAATGCAGCAATCCGGGATGGATCGGATACCCTAGTAACGATCCGGGAGACCCTACGTTGGGATTGTACATGCCATAGGGCAGGGCTGCTAAGCGACCACCGTTGGCCGCTAAGGCGAATTGACGTCCCAATTTGTGCATGAAATTTGTATCCAACATTTTTATATCCATTTGTGTAACTGTTTTTGGTTTCAAAATATATTGTTTAACTTATGTGAATGTTTCTCAAAAGTTGAAGTATATAACAGGATCCATGTATATTCACGCTCTGATTTCCATAGACTACTAAATCAAGTTACAAGTTTTCTTTTAAACTTCTCTCCAATATCCCACTTCATATTCAGCGTTAATGCAATGCCATTTGCGCCTGCGCCAACGTAGGAAATCAACAAATCAAATGCGAGCGCACGACAATTGGCCAAATTGGAGATGCAGAGGGGGTATTAAATGATTGGGGATGCGGGGCTATGCAGTGTCAAAAGCTAGAGAGAATTAGAATGAGAGAGAGAATGAGAAGGGGGCAAGAGGACATGATACCCTCCTTCTTACACCTTTACCCTATAATCACACTGATTTGCATTATATGATTGATAAATTGCCTTGTTATAGAACGCACGGGGAAAACAGGCAGATGCCTCTCGATTTGCCTCTGGTCATATCAAACGCACTGAAATAGGAGGAGAGAGCCGAATGAGGGACTTTAATTAAACACCATCAGTTATGATACTCGGCTTTTTTGAAAATAAGGGAAGATATATCTTTGAAGCGCTTTCACTCATTGAAAGTGAGTGATTTTAACAAGTGACAAATGCCTTTCTAAGCATCGGATAAGTGTTAGGGCATGTAGTAAAATCGAATTTTCAAAGCATGATCGAATTTAAGAGCGATCATAAATATAACTTGCATGTATCTGTATTTTTGGCACATGCTGTCACTTTTAGAGACTTTATGGCCGGAGACTTTTTGACTGGAGACTTTTTGGCACATAATGTCACTTTTGGAGACTTTATGGCCGGAAACTATTTGGCCGGAGACTTTTTGGGCGGATACCATTTAATATGCATAGATTAAAAGAAAAACGAATATTATAGATTTTACGTTGCATAATCATTTACTGTTTATCTAACGTCCCTATCAATATTGATGCTCCATTTAATATTCAAATAGTTTAACTATTCAATTTGGTTTAAGAATGATTCCAAAATCTAAATAGTTATCATATAGCAAAATGTTATATAATATGCAAATTGTGTATTATTGCGACTTAGATCCATTTAAGTTCCAGCATTGTTATTTTCATCCATGAATCAAACAATGCATCAATGATTTATTGAAAACCACTGTTTTACCCAATTTCAATTTAATCATATATAATTTTGTTTAAAATCACACAAATCAATGAAACATTTTGGGAACTTATTTCTCATCATAAAGATGTGGCTATTAGATCCCAAACGGGTTTCCATGCAGGGTCAAACTAATAAATGCTTCATAGATGATTTGATTATGATCAATTCTTATGTATCCCTGTAATTTGTATTACATAACACTAACTGAAATATAATATCGATGATGATTTGTGCATATATAGATTAACAATTAAGCTCAGAAATATTTTAGAGTTACATGGACGTTTTATGTGTGGATTATGCAACAGTCATCTTATGTACCTTGTTTTCAATTTTTCAGAAAAAAAGTAAATCATAATATAATGACTGGTATATCAAACATTAGTTTACATATCAATTCGATGTGATATTTTTAATGGAATATTTTGTAAATATATAGGTTACTAGTGAGAATTAAATAACATATAATATTTGTTAAATGTTTTTAATACATATTTTTGTCAACAGGTTGTGTGATAGGTATAAACACTGAATTCCAATTGAAAATGCTATATACAAAAAATTGCAGTAAACAAATTATATTTTATGCTCGTAAAAAACAGGATAAGTCCTTGCAAAAATAGATTAGTACCTTATGAACTTAAATTAAAAATATCAAAAACATATCTGACATGAAAAAACGAAATCCTCTTTTCAAAGCGTAGGATATGACTAATGAGCATTGAGAAAATGAAAGGGCTCACATCTTTGAGATTGATTTCTATGGAAATAACATTGAAAATGCCAAATTATTAAGCTTTTATAACAGTTTCCCCTTAAGCCAAAATCTGATAGAATATTAAGCAAATTTAGAATCGCGCGGCGGGGGTAATCTAACATGCGAATGTCATTATATCTCAAGTTCAATTCATCTTCATTATTTTGACTTTTTCATTTATTTTCTCATGCGTGTAGCGTAGATAAGAATATAAGTGTCGGGGATTGGGAATTATCTATTTTCTCTCTCATCAGCGATTTTTCTAACCTTCCCTACTCACTCAATCCATCCAATGTAAGAAGAGCACACCACGAGGTGTTCCTAAAAAAGGTGTACCTTTTCAAAATCGATCTAGCTACAAACTTTTGAAAATGGTCTTTTAGCTACAACAATTTAAGGAACAACTTTTTAAAATTATATCTCTTTTTGCCAATGATTTCTACAATTTTGATTTTTAATTCATGCAGAGATATGTAGATAGGCGATATAAACTAAAATATAGGTAAAAATTTGTCATGTGTATAGAAATTACGATTTTCAAGTTTCATAAAAGGTGTTCTTCTCCAGATTCTAGCTAGCTAGATGAACTCAATAAGCCCAGCTAGCTACAAATCTAGGAACACCCTTTTGTATTTGTTTTCTAAATTTTATTATTTATTTTATAATCCAATTATTAAGTGGTTTTAAAATAATCCTTTTTAAAAATTTGGTCGTGGGGTGCCCTTCAATGTAATCCCCCTCTATAATTTTCGTCCTTGCGTCACGAAAAGGTTTTCTTAAGGATGAAATAGAAATCCATCTCGATATGTCATGAGAAGGAGATAGGATGTAATGAAATCGGTTTTCAAAATCCCAGCTAAGTGGAGAAGTCACAGGGACATCTTCATCGGGGTGTATGAATTTTCAACCTAAAATTGACAATTTCAACACGAGGGGAGAGGATTTATTGCAAAGTCTAAACTCTAAAAAGAATGTTACGTTATTGACAATATATTAATAACGAACTGAATAGCATATTAAATGTTCTTGTTCCACGATTGTCGGTTTTGATGCTAATGGCTTTAAAGTAATACTTCAACTTCAGTGTATTTTGCCTTTTTTGCATTTTTAAGAGCTTTCAAGACATGTATCCTCAATTTCTATCCTAGCACCCAATATATTCAAACTTTTACAAATTACGTGTTTTGCTCTTACAGACTTGAGTAGTATTGAAATCCACATTGAAAAGGCATATATGTAAATCATTGTCAACATCATGCATCCTATCTGAAACGTCACCATTTAGGATTGGTATACACGGAGCAAACCAACCATCAAACCCAGCTTCAAACCACTAAAGGTCGTGGCTTTATACAAGTATAATGTATGTATTTGGATTAAAGTATATTTGAGGGTACCTACCAATCTTCCTTTAAACCAACCTTCAAACCAACTATAAATAAAAGGATATATTAGCTCAATAAAACACTATAATATGGTTCGAATGTGGTTAATAGAAGGTTTGAAGCTGGTTTGACGGTGGCTTTGATAAGTTGCTTAAAGAAAAATTGTCAATTTCAGTCAAGACCTTAAGCGGTTTAAAGCTTGTTTTTATGGCTGGTTTGCTCCGTGTAGACACACCGTAAATAACGTTCAACGCAACGTTCATACATGCATGTCCTTTTTTTCTACCTAGGGTCCCATAATCTAGGATTTCAGCACCATTTAAACCCACATTGCAAATGCATTGCTCATTTCAACGTCACGCATCCTATTTGAAACGTCTCCATAAAACAATGTCAACGCAACGTTCATACATGTAAGCCCTCCCAGTAAACAAAAACCCTTAAATCACGTTTTTAAAAACGTGAATAAAACGTAATTTGGTTCAAAAAACTTTTTATTACGTGAAAAGTACGTTCTCTGTTTACTGGGCTTCTTTCTACCTAGGAATCCCCCATAATCGGGCAGGTATGTTTTGCGATATACACAGCATCTCTAGATTAGACTAGGGTCATCACCACGATTGAAAGAAAGCCTTATGACACACCTCACGGTTGTGCCCCGGAGCAACAAAGCAATCTTAAGGTGATTGCAAGCAATCGAAGGAGGGCTGCCAAATCGCTATACAATATGCTGGCAATCGCAGGAAATTACAGCTACTTATAGCTAAATGACAGTTTCTTACAGCCGTATAAACTAATTTGAGCCGCCAAGCAATTTAATTGACACGAGTTTTTAGTTGAAAAGGGCAATTTAATTTTGAAATGATACTTTTTTTTCGGGGGGCTGAGTTTGTATTTTAGTGTTTTTGCGTATCTCTATATAGCTTGGAGCTATCCTGCGATGTGACATTTATTTCAATGTTTCGGTTATTACAAGGTTAATACCCGTAAACTTGATGCCCTATATCTATTAAAGAAATTTATTTGTTTGGCTGTTTTTCTCGTGATTATATTTAATTTCAAAATCCTACTGCGCTGACGGGAAAATAAGTTTTATCAGGGAATATGTCATTTGAAAATGCTTCACAAACAAATATGTAAATAAAGAATTGAAAAGAAGCCCATATTAAAATTAACAAAACGTGGATGTCATGTATATGTGAATGGGTGTGTCAAAATAATTAGAGTGAGCGAATTTGTATTTATTCCATTTATTTATAGTGACTTTGCATGAACTGAAAAAAAAATGAACATATGAAAACAATATTAAAAACAATAAAAAATACTAAGATAAGCTGGATTGTGTCCAGCCTTCTGAATATTATCCAAATCGAAGTTATTTTACAATCCTTTACTTCCCTTCCTATATATCATCATATAAATGAAGACAAAAGAGCTTCAACAATTTGTCATCAAATGTAAACGCGACTCCTTTTCAACAGAATCAACATCGTCATAGTTCGATTCTCATTATTCCCGTAAAACAATTACTGAATAGTCCACATTACCTTGAATTCTATTTGGTTACATTCAATTAGCACTGGAATTATCTTGAATGTAACAATCAATGAGTCCATAATAATGTATTTGCTGAGCAATTGTGACCCTAAGATACAGGGACACAAAGGAGTCACCCCGTCACAAGGAGCCGGAAGGCGGACCCGGCGATTTAAATTACAAGTGTAGGTTTTGGAAGTGCTTTATTCATTATTATAAATATAGTTAATACAGCTAAAACATAAACGCGTAAACGACAAATGCGTAAACGAGAAAACGCTAACGCGTAAACGAAACTAAATTGCTAAAGGGGAAGCAACAGACTCGCGAAGACTTTATGCCCTTATCGTTCTTAAACGGAGAATGCAATGCAAATAATTTAAAGCGTTGCAAATTTTTATATCAAAACGCGGTTCATTTCCAAAATATGAATACTCTATGGTTTTAAATAAAAAAGTTATTGAAGAAAACGTATTTTCATCAATATTTTTCGCATTTTAATACTGAAATAATTGAATGCATCCGAATATTGACTGAATTATATTGCTTTTAAAAAGCAAGGTCAATTCGAGACAACCCTGTTTCGTAGAATTCTATAGCAAGTCGCGCCTTTACCAATCAATACAACGTGTCTAAAATATGAGAACTTGTTGACAAGTGAGCCTATAGAATCTATTGGAATTCTGAAAACATATGATTTGTATATGAAGGGCACTTCACGAGTTGTAGCTGCAAAAGGTGTTCCACAATTGGCTTGTATATTTATATGTAA
>LQRL01171334.1:2961-16412 GCA_001703475.1 Hydroides elegans | reverse complement strand
ACAAAAGAAGAATAGCTTCCCGTATGGCCAGGTGCTGCTCCCCGTGTGACGAGGTCCAAAGTCGGGGCGGGGGATATGCAATCCACGATTGTCTTGTTACATATCCGAAAGGATATAAATGTTTATAAAATATCCAAAATACATACTTATAAACTTAGTGCAATAGAAAACATATTCATAAAATATTTAAAGACTTGAAAATTGAAAATTTTGAACCTTATTTATTTTCTCCTGTTGTTTCATTGTCAAGAGGGAACAGAATACCAAATGGCGACCTAAGGTTTGTACCTCACATTGGTGTGTATTGATTGTGATAATTGCAATTCACTCGTTTCACTGGAAATGTGATGTGTTGCAGTGGTGTACATAAATGTTAGTTGAGTGTATCATATACTTTGACAATGGTGAATTTTCATATTTATCACATATGTTTTAACACAAGTTTCATACTAACAAATAAGGAGTTCAACCCTTCTTAAACTAAATTTAAAATTATATTCAATAGCTATACAAACCATATATTCTAACAACCATCTAGATGTTTGTTGTGGGCTTATTCATTGTAGTAAAATGGTCGATTGGTTATCGTTTTGCATAATAATAAATTGTTTTGTCTTGGTTCTTATTACACCAGTCTTTGATGAAAATCCGACGAACAAAACATTTCTTAATCCCTTTATGCACTAGTGTAGCACAGGTTAACACTTTCAAAACTAAGAACGACTTGTAGTGCCTGAAACCTAGAAGTAAACTGTAATAATCATAGAGATCGAATTCTAATATAAATTTAACTAAATTTGAGATCTCACTCACTTCTCAAATGTGTTCTTCCAATACATGATATAGACTTGAACCTTTGTAGTTTGCTGGCTTACATGTATATAAGATAAACAGAAACTCGGCGATGGTTTTAAGGATTAAAATTTCAATTTCAATTTCATGCAGATCAATTTCAATTATTTAGTCAATAAACTCTTACACTGTATTTGTCGAAGGCACTTTGATGTTTTAATTTTGTCATATGTTTACGGAGTTAATGTTAATTGATTGATTATGGAATGTTATTTATTATCCCCCGCCTCCCTAGCTGGGGCGGGGGATATAGAAACGCACCGTGTCCGTCTGTCTGTCCGTCTGTCCGTCCGTCCGTCCGTCCAGATGAGTTTGTCCAGGCGATATCTCAGTTACTGTTCACTGTAGGTGGATGAAACTTCACAGCTGGATAGAATATATACCAAAGCTGTGCCTCGCAAGGTTATTTTTGAAATTTTTGAAAAAATGTAATTTTGGCGATTTTTTGAAGTTTCGGACTTAGTCGTTTTCCCGTGATAGTTTTGTCCAGCCGATATCTCAGTTACTGTTCACTGTAGGTGAATGAAACACCACAGCTGGATAGAATACATACGAAAGCTGTGCCTCGCAAGGTTATTTTTGAAATTTTCGAAAAAATGTAATTTTGGCGATTTTTGAAGTTTCGGACTTAGTCCTTTTCCGTGATAGTTTTTTCCAGGCGATTTCTCAGTTACTGTTCACTGAAAGCGGATGAAACACCACAGCTGGATAGAATACATACCAAAGCTGTGCTTCTCAAGGTTATTTTTGAAATTTTCGAAAAAAAAGTAATTTTGGCGATTTTTTTGAAGTTTCGGACTTAGTTGTTTTCCGTGATAGTTTTGTCCAGGCGATTTCTCAGTTACTGTTCACTGTAGGTGGATGAAACACCACAGCTGGATAGAATACATACCAAAGCTGTGTCTCGCAAGGTTATTTTTGAAATTTTCGAAAAAATGTAATTTTTGCGATTTTTTGAAGTTTCGGACTTTCGTTTTCCGTTAAAAGCAATGTCGACCACATGTGTGCTCCCAAGTGGGCTCGAACTCACGCCGTCTGGTCAGTGCTATTGTCAACTCGTTTCAGCTGTTAGTCAACCACTATATCCATTCGGCCACGCCGGGATAATATACACTACCAATGATATATCAACTTTATTGAACCTATTTTGGCAATATTTTTATGTAAAAGTAAATGTACTCCATATCGAATTATCCGAAAAACGGATTTTTTTTTTTTTTGTTTTTGTTAGGGTAGGCATATTTGACCAATGAAACCCTATCCAATGCAAGCTTTTTGACGATTTATATAATTTTTTCTCCATGCAATTAAAGTTATAATTTTCTGGCAAGCCATCAATAGTTACTAATATAATCACATGCTTACGTTTGGTCGTCTTGTGAGATTTTGTCTTACGTTTGAGGAGAAGGTCGTTGCATTTTAAACATCTTGACACTTTTTCGATTTCGCAAAAGAAATACATTTTAAACAGTTTGTATAGAAAAAAAGATGAATAGCTTCCCGTATGGCTAGGAGCTGCTCCCCGTGTGACGAGGACCAAAGTCGGGGCGGGGGATATGCAATCCACGATTGTCTTGTTGGTTATGAGAATCTTTCTTTTCATTTAGACGTTTTACGTCTTATCGTCCAATTGAATGGAAATGTTTTATCATTCATAATGATAATAAGAAAACAGTAACATTGTATAACTAATAAATCGTTATGCGCATTCTTGGGTTTTTGCTTACTTTGGTTTTGAATTTCTAGTAAAACCAAAGTATCGAATTACACAATTTTTTCAATATCACATTCTGTTAAAAATTATTATAATATCATATAATCATAGCTTTCCGGATACAGTATAACAACATTTTAGTCTGAGCGTTTACTTGTTGTCCCTTTTTTGTCCCTAAAGTCCCTAAATTCTAAACTTTACTCCGCTTTTCTATGAATACAATCCCACCAAACAAGTTAAAAATAATCTCCAATTTCACATCACCTTTTATCTTCGGCACAGAATCGGCCAAACTCGGCCAGCTCCGCATATATTTAAATAGTTTAAGATATAACATAATTTCATCTCTTTGCATATTTTGACCACTTTATACCTATATTCAATTTTTTTTTTTTTTCAATGCTTAAATACCAATTTTCTACTTCGGCACAGAATCGTCCCAATTCGGCCAGCGCCAGTGGCCGAACCGGCAACAACCCTGGATCGACGGGAGGCCCCTCGATCCGGAGCACCGGATTAACGGGCGAAGAAATCAAATTGGTGCGCCGCGCCAAGGAGGAATATCAGAGACGCCAGGGATGGATCCGGATTTTCCCCAGTCCGGATTCGTGGGAGCTCTATAGCAGTTTTATGCAGTACACGACGACGCATAATTTGATGCTGTGGCAGCAGTTATTTCCCGAACGGTGAGTGGGTTTATAGTAATAATATGAAGTAAGTTGTTGAAGATCAATTTATGACAGGGCTCATAAAAAAATATTATAATAGAATTTAATAGTGATTAATGATTTTTCACTAATAAAAAAAAAAGATTTACTGTACAAGTGTCATGCAGTTGACACTCTTTTAGAAGTATCCCATCCACTATACTTTCTTTATAAATCTTATCAACTAAACCGAGTGTATGGGTATCGAAAAGACAGATGAATAGGATTTCTATTTGAAAAATAATTGCTTATAAATGTGTCATCTTTCGGTTTATTTTTGTGTTTATGTTTTAAATATATTTATTATTTCAAGGGCAAAGAACACGCTGAGTTTGAAACCTTCCACCGCTGCATATTCCTCCAACCTCGCAAGAGCCAAGTGAGTGAAATTCAAAGGCATTTTTTGGTTTAATTTATCAATTTAAAATGAGTAAATGTATTAGTAATTTGTAGTAAATATATAGCGAAGGTCACCTTGAATTCGTCATTATTTACAAGAAAAACCATGGTTGCTCGTGCCTGTTGTGCCAATCTGCTGGTAAAACATGTTTCATTGAGTTCCTGAAAACAGGTTTTTAGGATAATTCATTATGAAAAAATGAAATCAAATAATAAAAACAGTGTCATAGCTTAAATGATGTTTTGTTTTGTTTTAGGAGTGTTCATTTACATAGTGCTCAGTATCCTCAACTCTACATATCTACACAGGTATTGTTATTATTTTATTTTCTAAAAAACATTTGACGTAGATTCATTTTTGCTTTTAGGCTGATATTTCCGAGGCCCGATGTCCTGAAATTTCTCATAAAATGAATACAAACAATACCTACAATGTTATTATTTTATTCTTACGTATAATTTAGTAACAGCAATTCTTAATAATATGCCCTTCTTTGATTTCGATTAATTACGAGATCCTTGTGATATCAGCCTAAACATTTTCCATATTTAGTTGAATATTATTTTATTTATTAAAATAATTCATTAGTATTTGCTGTGCTCGTAATCCCATTTCACTTAAGATAAGTGTCAATTAAATTCAGCTATGAAGTTCTTATCAGTAAATATTTAAACTCACTTGGTTAAGTTTGATAACGATATTGACAAAATGTTTATTGAATTGTAATGCTCAACATTTTGTTTACACTCTTGTATTTTCCAAATCCATTTGCACAGTTTTCGCTAGATATTATCACTTGCCTATAATCGAAGGCTGACTAATGTTGCGTTCTGATATAGATTTTATGAGAGCGAGAATATGATAAACTTGAAAGCTGGGGTGTAACGTAAGCCAGATTTTGAGGCTCAGACAAGGAGCTAAATATTTTCAATAGCCAAAATCATATGACCAACAAATATTTTTCCGCGCTATGCAACGGTCAAATTTGCTTAGGATGTTTGAATTTCTTTGGAAAAAGGCACGGCCTTTTGACGAGGGCTTTTGACTGAGGATTACCTTTAACTTTGGAAATATATATGTTTTAAGTGAATCGTAAGTTTCGCTTTCTCTTCATAAAAGTTGAAGTTTATCAAACGCAACATTAGATGATAAATCTTTCCTTTAAGAAAAAAGAATACCATTAGGCCTATATATTTGTTTTCATTTCAAACTCTTTGAAATATGCATTCTAGTTATTAAAAGTATGATGCGTATTTCTACATAATTCCCATTTTAAAATGATATAACCGATTTTTCTAGAGCAATAATCATATTTCGTATCTAATATTTGTTTTCCTTCAACTTTTAGCTTTCACCAGAGAATAAATGTTTTGGAAAAGTGAGTGCAAGCTACCAATGATACAAAGAACAATTTATGTTTTAGTTTAATAATACTGTGTTTGATTAAATTTTAATACCTGCTTTCAGAAGTGATATGGAAATTTTCTGTTTTTTTTTTAAAGTGTGAATTTAACATGCAAAATGCTACGAACAACAATCAAAAGACAATTGTATATGGAAATGTTCAATTCCCTGTTTGCTTTTCATAAAATCAGCTTTAGCCTTTCAAAGATACATTTATCATGATGGAAACTATCCTTATCACTGTTTCATATCTGGATTTTTTATTATAACATCATACAATTTGGGAATTCGAATGCGAATTTGATTATCACCTTATCAAACTCAAGTTGTGAATGCCAACAAACGAAGTTAATCGTTGAATTGAATTTGAAATACAATACAATTATTTGGTATAACATATATTCATGATTCCCAAATTCTTGTTTTGTAACTCTTAAAACTTGATGACATTACATTGTTTAATATTTTGAGCATTGCGTTTTTAGCAGAATCCAATTTAGACTAAATATGTATATTTAGAAATAGTGCATGCTTAGTTCAGCTGAATACACCTTGCTCAAAACTATTGACTTAAATAGCACCTATCAAAAATATTGAAAGGTAAATTGAGATGATGCCTCAAATTGAAAACTCTATAACATTTAAATGTTTTAAATGCCACGTTAATATTTTTGATTGGTATTCCTTTAAAATTTATATAGAATTTTACTAAACTGATTAAATATGCCGTGTACTCTTGTTTTGGTTTTTCTGCATTTTGAACTTTTTTACGATCTTATTTCTAACCGCTTGATTTCTAACAAAATATATCGTTATACTTTAACTATTATTTCGTGACAATGAAATAAAAACACATTATTTTAAAACTCGAAAACCAAAATAGTACACAAATTACTGGTATGATTCAGGTTTAGAACATAGAAGTGATGTCCAAGCCATATGGGAACCCTAGCAGGCAACTGTATATTCCTTGAGCGATATTGCAATATTTTGGCTACGATTCCCCGATTTAAAAAAAGCTTTTGCGTGTGTGTCCCTCATAATTGTACGATTTTTTCAGGAGTTTCAAAAAGCAAAGAAACTAAAGGTAGTATGAGACATGGCCTTCTCATATATCTTGCCTCTTTTAGAATCTACTGCCCTAGTGTAGAGTCTACCTTTTAGTGGCGGCGTGTTTCTAAAAAAAAAATCTGGTGTGTGATTAAACGTAGTTTTCAAATTATTGCAATCAGTAACACGATTTGGGTTTTTTCACGGCTATTTAATTGATTAATCTATAAGCTCGTAGTATGAATCATTCCTGCAGTAATTCCACCGAAACTATCATTTTCTGTAAATATTTGCTTTGAGTTTTACGGATCACCATGCAATTGCAATAAAAAAACATATAAGATAAAATACAATTTACCATCTCCTAAGCGTTCATTGTGATTCCTCTCCTAATTTCTTTAGTTATTAAGGAGGGGGTTCATATTGGTTAATAAAAGCCTAAAGGATCCAGGCTTATCATCTATTAATTGGGAGTGTATTGAATCTATCGCAGTATGATACCTGAATTCGAAATAGGATCCAAATTGAATTCAAACTACGATCTCCCTTTTATGGATCTCGAATTTTCTCGTTCTTTGCAGGAGGTTGTGAGGAAAATGTTCTTTGGCTTTTTCTAACTGTCGATTTCTTCTTTGATGATTCTGATACCTATTTTAATGTTTTTTTATTTGAATTTCCTTCCACAACACTTAATAGGAGCTTCCAAAGGTAATGTGATCGGAATATTGTATATTACTGATTAAGCTTATGTTTTGTTTTATATCGCATGTATCCGCTTACAAGTCACATCTCGTTTATGACATTGCTAATATCCAGCTGATATACTTTTTGTTTGGGTCGCGTTTGTTGGCAAATTTTATTGCATGTATGCAAAAACTGTTTCGTTTTGTAAGAGTTGTTGTTTTCTTGTGCGATGCAAATGTTCAATTGCATGTGTATTAGAGCCTGGTCACATTTGAGGCTTTTATTTTGCCGAGCAAGCGTATTTTACTTCTATTTTTGGTGGTTTCAGTAAGCTCCAACATTTTGAAAAATAATGTACTCGTATGATTAAAGTCAATGTGTCCACATACAGTTCTGTGCAAATTGTCACTCCTTATCTATCTCTGTATACAAAGTCTTATTATCTTCTGAAATTAAACTTTTGTTTATCTTATCAAAGATAATTTATTTATAGGATTTTGCACTGCAATTGTTTTAGCACCTCCTTAGGTCGATGGGTTATTTGTTGTGATAAATGTCATTGTCATAGAAGATTTTAATCAAATGTAAGATATAACTAATGCAAAGATAGATTGCTATGAAAAATAAATTCACACAAAAGTAATACTTCAGTAATTCATTTAGTATTCTCGTGAAATACATTTATATGTGATAAACTTTCAAAAACAAATAACAATAAACGTCTTTTCATAGCTATAAGCATGTGATGCTCATTTCCCAACTCATTACACCAATATCATGTATGTATACTATTTCTTCGCCTAAAGCATATATATTATGCACTGTTTATACACGTTTACTAAAATTTTCCTTTCTTCTATTTTCCAACAACAGGACGATGCATTAGCCCAAGCACTACAGAGGTCGCTGCAATATGAGAGACGACTTAACAACTTGGGCGATAAACGGAAGCGACGACCCATCCCGGCCCCGAAAACTGCTTCCGTTAATGGTATGTGTGCCTTTTATTCGAAGAATGGAAGGAGGTTTGCACAGATATGGATTTTTAAAAAATCGTTTTTTTTTTAGCCACGGCTTGCTACGCAAGGCGGGGATTGTGCCACCGTTTTTACGTTGTTGATTTTGTTATACATGTATATTTATTTGTTTCTTTAGTTCTTTAACTTAAAAAAAAAACGCTACTCCTCTCACAATTGTTGACCGATTTTTATGTAATTTATGTAAGTATTATCGGGTCCTTGCATGTAAAACTAACGCTTATATAATAAAATTATATGTGCTTATATTGCTTATTTAAATGTATGTGGAATTGCGAAAATACAGGCACTAGATTATATTTTATCAGTAAAATTCAAAAACGGGCATGTGTAAATGTAGATTAAGACTGGACACGAACCTATACATAATGAAGACATTCTTAACACGATATAAACTCTTTATTCCGTTGAATATAATAAACATACTTTAAACTGAAAATCAAGTTTATTTCTCTATATGTTTACAGGTCGATTCAACCCCAAAATGCCCCTTACCCAAGGCGTCGAAGAGCAAGTGAACCAAGACGGAAGTGTCACCACAAAACCGCCCCCAGCTTCCGGCTCAAAACGATCCCAACAGTCCTCCAAAAGTAGTTCCACCCTTGACACCCCCAGCTCAAGACAATCAGACAGTAGTCGCAGCTCTGATTCTTTAAAGGCTGGCACCCCTTCGCAATCAAGTATCGCATCCAACAGTAGCAGCCGATTAGAGTCACGTGATAGAACGAACTCTAGCGATAATGTGAACGATGCTTCGTCATCACAAAATAGGACTAAATCGGAGCAATCACGGACTAGTGGAAGTAGTACTAAAGCAGCGGATAAGCAGCAAAGTGATAAATCTCAAAAAGGTCAAGGTCAAGGGTCACGTGGTTCCGGTGACGTCATCAGATCACGTGATGTATCGCCCGCGAGGTCACAGGGCGAAAGTGGGAAGAGAGCGGTGGAGAAGTACCATTATAATGTGATAGAACTGCTGGAGCAGGGCAAAGCCATGACGTGAGTGTTTTTTGTTTGCATTATTTTAAAGTATTATTGATTCACCTTATTAAGCTTGAGGATAACTTCTAATATGAAAAACTTCGAAGAAGAAATGAAAACCATCGCCTTTTCATATTGCACATTATCAAATTACCGATCAGGTTGAAAGCAAAGCACATGTTAAGCTATCAAAAGTATATATAAAATATATTGGCCTATACATGAATATAAACTAGAAAATCAATCCAAATTGTCAAATCACCAAGCACAGTACATTTGTATCAATATGATAAGATATATTTATATATAGGTGTATGTACATGTATATTAATACAATTGCCTGAATTACCCAGGAAACTACAAGCGAGACACGCCTTCAGTCATTATCTGACATGTATCCTGAATCGACTGATGACACAGAGCGAAGATCCCAAAAGTGACTCCATGGCAGCTGGTTTTGTGCGTTGAAAATATTAAATAAAAATCTCCCATATATATTTATTAGATTTTAGATTCCAGTTTATACATGTTGATTAAGTCGGTGGCAGAGAAAACTCATCAGATTATATGATTGATGAATTAAATATGTATAATCGTTTTGATTTTGTCTTAAAGTCTCTTAATAAATGTAGTCGATTCGTCATCCTTTCTATGTATAATTGATCATCAAGCATAAATGATTTTAAAGTGATGTATTCGAATCTGCATGTAGCTAACCAGTCATTAATGCAGTATTTCTAATCACAAATTTTCAGTTATCGGACCGTATCAATTGATTTCTTTCGTCCGATGCAATCTCATCATTATATATGTATAAATATAGTAGATCCTCGTCAAACTGAACTCGGATATATGAAAACTACTATTACTTCTACCGAATATGCTTAGTTTTCTCAATCTCTATATTTACCTTATGACTCAAAAGATTGCTCTGATTGTTATAGTTGTCTCAAAATGTTCCATGAAACGAAGTTCCACTGTAAACTAATATACATGTATAATCAGTATGAATTATGTGCCAAGTACAATAATCACAAATTGCAATTAAATGATTATAATTGCAGTTCACCCCAATGCAGGAAGGTGCAGGTGCGATTTGCCTCCGCGACCTTTTAATGCGGAAACTATTATTACATTTAAACCAATATAAAATTACGGAAATATTATATATAAATGATAAACACAAGTGAGCAATTAAGTGATTCTAATTGCAATTCACCCATCGCAGGAAGGTGCAGGCTGGCTTTGCACTCCCACTTCATGCATGCTCAGCTGTGGTTATTACATGTATACTAATATATAATTGATGTATAATATAGACCAATCACCATAATTGCAAATAAGTGATCATAATTGCAATTCATATTTAGGAAGGTGCAGGCGCGCTTCGCCTTCGCCACCTACTTGATGCGGGTTCAACAGCGGTTATTACATGAATCGAGTGCCGATGGTGGGGACGAGCATGATCAGGCGAATGAACAAATGGTGCGTGGGAAAATCGCTTGATCTAATAAATAACGAATTAAACCGAATTAGAAATCAATATATGTTTATATGTATTTATCCGAAAGTGGCACCCAAAAAGAAATGAATATGATACATAATAATCTAAAATAGTGTGTCCCTTTCATTAAACAAGTTATTTAAGTTTGTATGTGTTCTTAGGATCATTTCTGGTCAGACTATCAGCATATATAGGATACCTAACACTTTCGAGTGGACATGACAAAAATCGCGAGGCGGAGCCGAGAGATTTTTGTCATGTCCGCGAGAAAGTGTTAGGTATCGAATATGTCCCAAGGCTCTATTGTTCTCGAGATGCCTTTAAATTCAATGCATGGATTTCAACAGTGGGGTATATACTTTTAGGCCAAATATTTCCACAGTGTGGGATACGAATGGATTAAGTGGGCCAGTTTGTTATTCATTATATTTCCATCGAGAGAACAATAGAGCCATGGGACATATTATTGATAGTCACTCAACAGTGTACAGTAATTGCATTTTTCAAATAAGAAAAGAAGCATAAAAATCTTCCTATTTCTTAATTCAGTATAAAGATTCAAGCGAATTAGTAAGTATTGCATAATAAAATTAAGAATACTGAGGATAGATATATAACATTTTCTGTGATTTAACAATTATTGTCATTAATTAAGTGGACCAGCAAAAATAAATATATTTCAAAATCAAACCCGATTATTTCTCTCATTTGCTGAGTAGTGTAGTGTTATATCTGCATGTGATTATGAAAAAAAAACGTATGATACGAATGATAAACATGTATTTAGAATATAGTTACTTTAAGCAACCTAGCTAAGGTTAACTGAAGAAAAACTCTGTTTAGTTGGATTAGTTTCTCATTAATGCCAAGCTTGACATGCTTTCGATGTGTGTTTTTTCGATGACGTTGTTTTTTAAATATTCTTGTTAAAGTATTGTTTCTATTTTTTCGAAAAGATCAATTAAAACAATTAGAATTCTACACATGATACATCTGTTGATGATATTAAAATTACATGAAGTGTTTTGAAAGTCTATATCTGAAAAAAAGAGTATTGTTAATGCTGTATCGTAAAAAAAGGAAAGTACGTTATCCGTCAAAATCCATTTAAAAACAAAAACTTTGAGTGATTTCTAATGAATATTATAAAAAATAAAATCACACTAATAATTATTTTTCGATGAATAAATTAAGATACCTTCAAACTGTTAAACGAAGAATCAAACACACCTTTCGTTTGAAAATTTACGTTTTACAGGCTAAATAAGATTGCCTAATAAAACGTTAAATGACAATTGAGTAAGTGATACTTTGATATTTTTATAGGACCTAGTGCTACGGTTCCTCAAGCGAGCAGCGGGCAATCTTCAACAGCCGGTCAAAGTGGTCGTGCCGAGTCGCAAACTGCCTTTGAACGATCGGCGACGTATTCTTGCAAAGCAGCTGGCCGATTTTGTACATATTTATAATAAGGTAACAGAACAAGAGTGTTTGTAGGATGATGAGTGGAATACTATGATCAACTTTTTTCCCATGATAATAGGATTTTTTTGTGACAAAATACGTACTGTTGGAAAATTCTTTTGCCAATTTGATATGTGTAACAAGAAACCTTTTTTAGACCCCAGCCAACCAATTTGGCTGAGGGCTATTGCTATCCCCCATTCCGTCTGTCCGTCCGTCCGTCTGTTAACATTTGAGATGCAATAGTTTGTCCGCGGCATTTTGCTATGAAGCATTTGTTCTAGGGTTATGATACTTCACACACGGGTGTTCTACAATCAGGTGCACACTAAAGGGGTCACTCTGGACCCAAAATGAAGTTGGTGGTAGACTTATTCTTATGCTTAAATACTGAAGCTTGTACCCCAGATTATTCAAAACCAAAACGGTTTCGTTTAAATCGAAGTAGTTTTGGAAATATTCTTATTTTAAATATCACCCCGAATACTTAAAGAATGCATTTTTCATCTCAAAAATTATTATCCCCCGTGAAACGGAGGGATATGGGGTTGAGCTTGTCCGTCTGTCTGTCCGTCTGTCTGTCTGTCTGTCCGTCTGTCTGTCCGTCCCCCTTGACATAGGGTAGTTTGTGCACGCGAGTTAGGTATGAAGGACTTAAGCTAGGCCTTTCAAATTTTATACACGTATAAACCAAGGTCTGAAGTCGTGCCTCGTCAAGGTTTTATCTCGATCGGTTGAAAATTGTCGATTCTGGAGCACTTTAAAAATTGTCGATTTTAAACTTTTTTTTCAGATGCCAAGCACTTTGTGCACGCGAGTTTGGTATGAAGAAGTTGAACTAGAGCCTTCAAATTTTAAATACGTATAAACCAATATCTGAAGTTGTGCCTCGTCAAGGTTTTATCTCGATCAGTCGAAAATTGTCGATTCTGGAGCACTTTCAAAATTGCCGATTTTTAACTTTTTTTCATATGCCAAGCACTTTGTGCACGAGAGTTTGGTATGAAGAAGTTAAGCTAGAGCTTTTAAATTGTTTACACGTATAAACCAATATCTGGAATCTGGAACACTTTGAAAATTGACGGTTTTAACATTTTCACCCGATGTTAAGTACATTGTGCAAGCGAGTTTGGTATGAAGGAATTGAGCGAGAAAATTTTAATTTAATACACATATAAACCAAGGTTTGAAGTTGTGCCTCGTCAAGGTTTTATCTCGATCGGTCGAAAATTGTCGATTCTGGAGCCTTTGATAATTTGCGAACATTTCGTTTTCAGTCGAGGAAATGTGGGTGAAAATATAACATTTTATTCTTTAAATATGTGTATATGCGGATGATAGTCACTATTTGCCCTGACTTTGCGAGTTGCGAAGAAAAAATTCAATCTCATAGTTTCATGTCGATCCGTTCCCAATTTTCTTCAATGATGGAACCAACTTTGGATGAATTGAGCTAGAGCTTTACTTTACATAACAGCCAAATATTGAAGTTGTGCCTCGTCAGGGTTTCTTGTCGATCGACCACAAATATTCGAAATGAAAGGATCTATTAATGAATCAAGCTGGAGCTCGTTGTGAAAGGACGTTGCATTAAAGAAATGGCGAGAAACTCGTTATTAGAAAGACGCTGTGAAAAGGACGTTGTGGGAAAGAC
>LQRL01171325.1:27293-37387 GCA_001703475.1 Hydroides elegans | reverse complement strand
TACCCAACTCGCGTGCACAAAGTACTTAACATCTGAAAAAAATTTAAAATCGACCATTTTTAAAGTGCTCCAGAATCGACAATTTTCAATCGATCGAGATGAAACCTTGACGAGGCACGACTTCAGACCTTGGTTTATACGTGTATAAAATTTGAAAGCTCTAGCTTAATTTCTTCACACCTAACTCGCGTGCACAAACTACCCCATGTCAAGGGGGACGGACGGACAGACAGACAGACGGACAGACAGACGGACAGACAGACAAGCTCAACCCCATATCCCTCCGTTTCACGGGGGATAATTATGCTAATCCGGCTTAACATACCTGGCACATCATCCTCGGCCATATTGCCCTCTTCCTGCTCAGGATCCACATATTGCACCAAATTCCTGATATTATCCACCGTGATATCATCCTGATATCCCTCTCCCACAAGCTGCACCACGCTGTCCTCGTACTGGTTGTTCACCACAGACAACCTCACATGTGCCTGACTGCGCTGAATGGCCTTAGGCGCAAACACCACGTCAAAGGCGGCCTTCTCGCCCACGTTGATGATGACCGAGGCCGTGTGCGGTTTGCGAGTGCCGTCGACTGAGTCGTCGGTGAAGGTCGTGACGGCTTGGGTGTCGCCGGTTGGGATCAGGGTGAAGCAGTTGTCGGGGTCGATCATGTCAACGTCAACCTGTGAAGAGGGGAACAAGTTATAAGAAGAACTTTTTAAAAGTAGATTTCTTTTAAAAACATTATCATTGTTATATTATTTTGCTTGTAATTTATAGATTCAAGGGTTTGTCTTGGTTACATATGTTCTTCAAATAAGATGAGACACTTTGTAATTCCATCCCAAAAAGCATATATTTACCTTGCTGGGCAGTGTTCCGTCATTGGTGATAAACAAGGGCATGGTCTCTTTTCGTCCGACCAAGTTGCGCTTGAACAGCAACAGTGGCTGACCCTTCTTGTTTCGCACAGTCGGTTTCAAGATAGATATGCGCGGCAGGTTACCCTCACCGGCCAAGTCAAACGACAGGTTGCGGCCCTTGGCCTGATTTTGTGGAATGCCGTCGATGACACCTTCGAATACGGCACTGAAAGCCTGAAAGTGAACGCATATCTAAATATTAAGATGTTGACTTGCAAAGACATAATCAAAAGAAATAGCAAGTATATTTACAAATAATACGTTATCCTGGTATTCATTTACATGTATAGATATAATGCAGATTTGATTTCCAAGATGTCTTTGTTTTTTAACACGCATACTTTATATGCCTTATACAAAAGAACAACGAACCTGCATGGAAGGCGGTGTGAATGTGACGATGGCGTAGGTGTGGCTGTGCGCCGGGATCTGCGCACGCGCGGGCTCCACCTCGAAGACATCCGTGAACTTGGAGGTCGCCTTGGTGACGTTCGTTTTCACCGAGAAGATCACGTCGCAAGGAACCTTGTTTGAGTTGGAAATCTTGAACCTGGCTTTGGCGCGTGATCCGACCAGCGTGTTCATGAAGACAAAGCGACCTTCGTCTTCGCCGTAGACACCGCCTGTCTCAAGCTGGAATGAAGTATGGTTACAAAATTCAACGCGATGCGCTATGACTTTTAATTTCGTTAATAAAATACTTATCCTATTAACCACAAACCATTATATACATAAACAAAAGATGTCGTGTACTTAGGGAAGATTAATAGAATTTTAATAATCGTCTTACACTCGCATACTTATTATGTCTCATTTTCATGGATAGCGGGAAATATACATGTAGGTGACATACCGAGTTAGCATGCTGCCACACGCTCAGATTCTTGCAGATGCGGTGTTCCTCGAAGATCGATCCGATATCCGACACATTTATAGCCGGCGTGCATGCCTCGGCGATCATCTTATACGGGATGCCCATCGGATGGTCATCTGGGTCGCGGCCTGTGATGTCGATCACAATGTCTTCCTCGAAGCGGCCCGCGCCGTCAGCAGTGCATTCGACCTGTTGAGTAAGGAGGTGATTTGCATGCAGCATTATTCATGATCACGATCATAATGTGTTGAATTTTATCGAATGGCATTTAGTTGAGAAGAAGAAACAAAGCCTATATAATCATTACTCGTTCACAATAATTCTGCTTTTTGGTTTGCTTACTAAGAGAAGAACTTACGGTGATTGTTTGGCTGTATCCGGGTGAGATGGTGTACATGGCGGGGCTGATTGTGAATGCGCCAAGCTGCAAACGAGTCTGGCCGCCGCCTCCAGCACCCATCGGCTCTTGTCTGCAAGAGAGATACGATGTGAATGGTACAGTCAATGGCAAATAGTCATTAAATGACACCAATAAATTTAATACGCATGAAATCTACGATGATTTACACTGTGTGCGATATTTTCAGATATTTAAGCTAATTCTAATATATCTATTTCTTCGAGCTAAAACATAGACCAGTTTCAGAACCAATTTCAAATGATTGTTAATGTACATTCATGTACTTATCTACTATATACGATATATTCTGCTCATAAAATAAAATGTATGTTACCAAAACTGAAACGTATACATTCATGCACCTTATTCCTGTAAATTATATTAACAGGCATTTCAACTTAGTTTTAAGGAGGACTGCATCTACCTTAAATAGTTTGTTCTTGCAGTTGTTAAATAGATTTTTCATAAAAAGAAAATATGTAAGTTTCTTTTTTGAAAATATCTCATAGCAGGTTTATGATGTGGAATCTTTAATTAAATACATGTATACATGATATACATTGATAGCTCATTTCTATTGCGATTGATTCCTTAAACAATGCTTTTTTACTACTTTTGAGCTTAGACGTAGACTATTCTTGATCACAAATACTATTTCACACATTTATTTACCTTTGATTATGATTTTGTATAAATTTTCTGAGCTCCGCGTTTTTAAATACTTTTGAAAACTTCCTGAAATATTTGATTTTAAAAATGAAGGACTCACACATCACAACAATCAATCCTTTCAAGTAAAAACATATGTTAGAAAATCATATCAAGAATTAAAATCACAGTTCGACGAAATTCCATTGCAATAAGAATTAAAGTAATAGCAGTATGAATGCCTGGAATGATATAAAATATAATGCATATTTATAATACATTAAGAAATATTAACTTGAAATTGAAAGTAAGAAACTAAAGAATCATTGAATGGTTTTGAACCAAGATCACTGAAAGGAAAGCATGAAAGAAAGGAACCTGTTCCTAGCAAATCCCATATCCATCTGCGAGCCTTTCGAGATGGAGCCCCGAGGGCCCATCATGGACTTCTTCGGCCCGAGATTGGCGGTCGACTGGCGCCTTCCAACTGCCCCTCCTTCGGGCGCGCGCACATACATACTCGATTGGCGTGACAGGTTTCTTTGTGACGGTTGCCCTCTGGTGGAAAGCTGATCGGGTTTGATGCCCGGCAGTTTGTCATATTTGTTCATTTTAGGCTTCTGGTCGCACTGTTGGCTACATTTGTTTGATTTATCAAGAGGAAAGAAAGATACGGGATTTAAGAAAAGAAGAAAAGGTTAGCTTGTATAAAAAAAACATTGAAAATGAAGCAGAAATGCAAGATTTAAAATATAAGGAATTGAAGAAAAGAAGAAAAGACTAGTTTGTATGAGAGCAAACAATGAATATAAAACAGAATCTCGAGATTTTTATTACAATAGTTAAAAGAAAGAATCTACTTGAAGGACAAACTGACTCATACCTAGGTCCTTTCGAAGTAGTATTTATCAAATGTTCAACATGATACTGCGCCTTAATGATTCTGACTGGCCCGTACTGATCCGTGCCCACCACTTTAGGCGGCTTCATGAGCTTGAGCGTAGGAGGCCCTTCCTCCTGACTGCTACTATCGGGGCGCTTCGGATACCTTGGCGCTTCTTCGTCGCCGGAAGACATAGCTCGAAACTCGGCCGTTGAACGTCGACCGCAATCCAATCTCGATGTTTTTAGAGAAACGCGTTTTCGTTTTCGCTTAGCGGGTCCTTCTTCCGGCTGCGAGTCTTCCTCTTGGGTCAGTTGCGCATTCGAAGCTTCGCGCGCAAGATTAATGTTTGAATTGAGTGCAGCTGCATAGTAAGGGTCGCTATCAGTTCCGGATTCGAATATGCCCGATTGGAGAATATGCCTTGATCTTAAGAGGAGGTGAAACAAGAAGCATGCAATATAATGTGAAGAAAAGACAAAAGAATTCATGTGAGCAATAAAGAAAGACAGTGCAAGTGCAACAATTAACTGTCTAAACTAATAAGGGATAAAAAATTATTCAGGAATGATACAATTCAAAGAACTAAATTTAACGAACATAATGATTTGTCCCATATTTCAAGTAAATCATAAATTATAAGATAGAGAGTGTATCGTAATATAGAACTTCAAATACAGAGATAATTTGTAATTGAATGATTTACCGCAATGCTGAATGTCGTGGGCTAAATTTCGGTAGCAAAATTGCACATTCGAAAACATCTTTTAAAATCACATACATGTACATCTATCAAATAAGTCGCCGATATATAAACAAGAAGCAAAATAAGCTATTGAGCGCGAGCAGAGCTCTGTGAATGATAGCATAAATTATTTTAATTTAATATTGAACGTCAAACTTATGCATGGAGAAAATGATTTGCTAAAAACAAAATCGTGCTTGGTTTAAACATAAGAACAAAGGGGTACACAAAACAATAATATGCGGGCTAAAACGTTGCAAAAATGGGATTAAATACGATAACGATCACTATGTGTTTGATTCTTATCTGAGTGATACCTCAATGGCCGTTTCTTTTCTATTTTTAGAATGGAAGGTTGAGTAGGAACGGGACTCTTTGCATCTTCATTGCTACAGATTAACATATCAAGTATACATATATTTACAAATTCAATTGACATGCGCTGTTAGGGATTGGATGTTAGGTAGTTAAGACATTTTGCAAAATGTCATATTCACCACAGCAAAATGTTTAACAAATATATTCACAAATCACACATGTTCCTAGTCTTATTTGATAAATCGACTACGGACTTTGTTAATGAGGCATTATTAAAATATACAAATATAAAGTCACATTTATAGATAGTTAATAGTCATGGTTTAGATTTAAAACACGAGAAAGAGACACCAAGAGTGATTAGAGAAAGAGAACCTTGACCTCTCTAAAAGATTCCTTCACCATCTAAACATTTTAATAGGATAATCCAACTGATGTATTACACAGCGTCAGATAATTCATCTACCTGAGCGAGTCTGCTTTCTTTGCCCGAATAGCACTGCCGGAACTCGATCCATCGCGAGACTTCGCTCTCTTTTCGCCTTTGCCAGTTCTACAAGAAAAGAAAACAATAGTTTTAGTGCGAGGATTAATATTTTATACGGTTCTATGTCATCTATAGAATAACGAATTCGCTAGGATATTCAAGAAGATTATAATTTATATTATTCAACATTTTGAGTATGGAATTCATTAAGCCTGGCACTTTCAGCAGAATGAGAAATAGAAAGATTTGCACAATATCAAAATGCATTTTAAAGCGCGATTTATCCTTGTATTCCAAGTCTCAAGTGATTGAAACTCACGGTTTGGATCGGCCTTCGCGCACGGGCGTCTCCTTGATCATCTTGGTGATGGCGTACTTGAACTCGAAGCGTTCGCCTTTGTTCTCGATGACGAATGTTCGCTGCTTCTTGCTGTTCACCATCATGGCGCCAAAGTTGATGTCGTTCACTGGCAGAATCGAGTACCTAAGAGAAAGAGAAATTAAAGATATACCATGCAGATACAAATGAATGATACTACATACAGTATGAAGGACATGCTAATTATAATGCCAAATGTAATAGTCATAATAAGCTACAAGTTGAATATAAATCCAATATTTATTATAGACTTTTCGATATGCTAGACGCCACTCACTTGCTGAAGACGGATCGCACAGACAGCTTAATAGGAATACTGGCAATAGTCTCTCCCTCGTCTCCCAGCGACGGCTCAATGACCTTGCACCTCAAGATGGGCTGGTCCTTGACGACCACCTCCTTGGTCGATTTGAAGATCACTTGAACGGGAAGGGCTTTCTCGTTGGGAGTCAGTGTGCCCATGTGCGGCACAACGCTGAACATGTCGCACACTTCCTGGGGGCACTGTTCGTTTGGCTCAAAGTGGAACCTAGGGGGTGATTAAGTACGAAACGTTATTAATTTATAGTCTAGCTACGCCATGCATGTATAGTTGAAAGAGTCTTAAGAGTAAAATTTCACAAACAATAGATATTGAGTTCGGAATTGTAAATAGTAGTTAATCAATCAGGTGCAGTAAACCTACTTGAATTCTATATCGTAGCGGCCCTTGTTCTTCAGAGAGCACGTGTGTTTCTCCTCGCCAAACACACGGATGACATCAAAGTCGATGCCGCCGTCGGCGCCCTTAGGGAAAGTCATGTCGAGGATGACGTCATAGGCCTCGGCGAACACTTGGATCGTCTCCACTTGAAGGATGCCCATGATGTTCGTTTCGTCAGAGACCTGTGCGAAAAGTTAAAGTAGAACTCGATTTACTAGCATTTTTTTTTGCAAAAGATAAAAATCAAGTGCAAGCGTTAGCAGATGCAATTTTTGTATAATATACCAGCAATATACGACAGATATGATTAAATATATAAATCTACAAGAGCATTAAGAAAATTTAAGTCGAATATCTGAACTCATAAATTAATATTTTCTTAGCTACAAACCTCCAATCGGATTGATCTCCTGTTGGTCGTAACTGCCTTCATGGCCCTGAAGTAAGCATGAAGAGCAAACTCTGACTTCGGAGCAATCAAGCCGCTTTCCTGGGACACCGAGAAGTCATCGCCCAGGTTCTCCAAGCCATTCAAACGCCAAGCGACAGGCAGTAGAGTGCTGTTTCGCAAGAACAGCGTCTTCGTGTCTTTCCTGCAAAGAATACAAAGGGGTTAAGTTGATTTTGGAGATTTGTATATATGGATAAATATAGACAAACACTGTATTTAACTCTTCAAAATATTACAAAAGATGTGATTATGTGGTGGAAAAAAGTTCGTAAAACAACACTAATTGTTCGTAAGACAGCACTAATTTACAATTCACCAACCTGTGGAGCAGAACTTTGTCGAACTGGAGTTGCTTCCTGTCCAGCTCGAGCATGGGGCTGACGCCATGGCAGCTGATCTTGAAGGTGATTGGCTCTGGGTTTTCCTTGACGCAGCACACGAGGGCGTCCTCAAAGAACCCGGGCTTGATCGGGTATGCCCAGATACGAAGCTCCTGTTTTGGAGAGAACACACATTTTGGATTTTATCGAACGGGTTTTAAAATGGGATTTCTTTGACACTGTATGTACTTAACCCAGACATTATCAGTTTGTGTTTGACATGATTTTCGAATAAATACCCTAATTTATTTTATCATCTAATTCAAATATCTTTTTCACTAGTTTACGTCTTCAAGAAAGATGTGCGCACCTGTTTCTCGCCCGGCTTGAGCATCATGGTGGGCGGCTCAAGCAGGAAGGTGTCACCTTTGCTGTCGTTGAGGAAGCAGAAGTTGATATCCGCCTCCAACGGGGACGTGTTCAATACCGTCAACGTCTCACAATTTTCAGGATACCGGAGCTCCTTGTATCTATAACGAGAGCATAAAATATGTGTTATTGTTGTATATATGTATCAATTGTTGTTGACACCTTGATTTATCAAATATTCAAATGTTTTCCAATCGATTTAGATCAATCATGTGCTAAGAAATGTTTTATTAATATATACCTCGTAATCAATGTGGACATAACTTAAAATCTACCTATCTCTGGATTTGCCAACAAGCAGCGGCCCAAACTCGAACGTCTCGCTAGTCAAGATGTATTTCTTCTCGACGATTTCGTCGAACTTCTTGCTCTTCTTGCGGTTGGGGAAGACGATCCTGGGTTCGCGGCTGATGGTCGGGAAGGCGCAGATACCGCGGCAATAGAGTTGGTAGCGACGGCGCGTGCCCACGATTTCGAAGTTGAGGGTCTGGTCGAATTGGCCGAGGTCCTCGCTCGTGAAGCGCAGTTTGATGACGATCTCGCTCTCGGCGGGAATCACCCAGCGGAAGTAGTTCAATCTACGGATTAAGAGTTATAAAAAGTAGAAGTATCTGATATTGATAAAACATGATTATAACTAGCATTTTATTAGCAATATTGCATACTAGATCCATTTATCAACATGGATAGAATCATCAACATGGTAAGTCAACTGAATGCGCTAAATCCAATGGTGTGAATGTTTCTAGAGAGTACTCACTTTGGCGTCTTTGCCTCGTGCACAGCGGCATCACCACCAAGCACACTTCCATCGACCTCCGACCCGGCGGGCGTCGTGGCTCCGGGCGGTGGCGTGATGTTGCTGTTAGATCCGCGTCGGGCAGGGCGGCCTCGGGCGCTGCCGCTGTGCTTCTTGGTCTCCTTCTTGTCCTTCTTGTCGCCCTTGTCTTTGTCACCCTTCGCTTTGTTCTTTCCAGTGGGTGTTGGCTTCTCGTCTTTGTTCTGATCGGGTGTGGTCGATTTGTCTTCGTCGGCCTCTGTGCCGTCGGTTTGTTTGTCATCAACAATCACATTCCTGTCAAATAATAACGGTTGTTATGACACCCATTGCCTTATATATATTTTATATATATTGCCTTTTCATTGCCTTATGAAAATCACTTTTCATTCAATTATTCAGAGACATGCTTTTGGTATTACTTTACACGCATACAGTTTCAGGTTTTATTTTCTATGAACATTTTCAGTCTCGTTAGAGATCTAGAGATTCTATATACATGCACACAAGAACAACTCACGGGTCATCTGGTCCGTTGGCCACAAAGACGTAGTGGCCTCCCTCAGCACCAGGGGGTGCATGACGCTTGACCGGGTAAGGCACAACGGCGAATCCGGCCGGTGGTGGGATCGGGGGTCCGCGGGGTCCAAGGCCCAGGCCATCGAGCACTTCAACGAGCGAAGGCATCTTGTTGCATTCCATGACCTGAAATGAAGAAATACTACTTTATGCTTTCTATTTAGTAGTTTATTACTACATGCAGGCATCTTGGTTGATTGGTCATAAAGATGCAGTACTTAACAAGTTGTGTCAGGTAAGATCTCTTATGAAACTATGAAGTCGCGATATTTTTTCCGAGCTTTTCATTTTTCATGATCACTAATCTAACCTTATCCCAAACAGGCGTCTCCTTGCAGGCGGCCACATCGATGACCAAATGAGGAATGCCAATGCCCTCCTCCAGGCGGCGCTCCAGTTTCTCCTCGGCGCTGATGGGCGTGGCCATTTCGGCCTCACCGTCCTTATTGTCGCCCTCCGAGATCTGCTCCTTAGAGTCCTTCTGTGCGTTCTTGTCGCTGTGCGGCTTGTCGCTGCTCTTTTTGTCGGATTTATCTACGAAACATTTATCAAATTGTTAGGTTTTCGCTATTTTCATATAGAAATGATAGTTGTATATAATCTACGGACTTAACCGGCCACCGTTTGTATTTTAATAGCTGGAAGGGTTCTATACATGGAGATATGATAACAAAATGTGTTATTTTCATATTCATTCTTATATTTGATTATGGCAAATGCAATTTACCTGCTTTCTTTGTCTTCCTGCCAGATGTAGGATGAGACTTTTCCTGTTGTTCGATCTCTTGGATTTCTGCGCCCTCTTGGGGTGTGGGCGGACGGAGGATGCCAGTGGAGCGCTCCCAATGCTCAACGAGATCCTTGATGTCTTTGTACGCATACTCGAATGTCTTAAACCTAAACGGATAGTTACAGTCAATATCGGATTCATGTATCTTCTGAAATCGAAGGGATATATGTTTTAAATGTATAACATGACGATTCCACACCTTTTTATTACCTTAACTTTGATTTACTATTTAAAGGAATCTTCTCAAAATTCCTCTTTCATGTTTCGATATTATCGATTTTCATTGACATCTAAAGGCTATTAGATAATGCCTCTAAAATCCATACGTACCTCTGCAGGAGCAGGAGTTCTTCCTCCGACAGCTTGGGCACTTCCTCCTGCGGT
>LQRL01171321.1:33040-55061 GCA_001703475.1 Hydroides elegans | reverse complement strand
GGGGGGGGGGGGGTCGGTTCAAGACCAGCACAGAAAACAGTGAAAATCGCAACTTATGAATTAACAACTCTTGTTTGATGTAATCGGGGCCATGGGATACTTCTTTTGAATTTAACTGACCATTCAAAATATGGATGAGTTCCATAGAACCTATGCTTTTGACGACTGAATGTGGAGTCATAGATATGCCCATATGAAAAGACCTCTAGAGTGGGATCATGTATCTTATGATGACTGTTCGGATTCCTGAAAAGTAAGAAGCTAATATGGCGCAAAAAAGTGAGATTTCGCTAAAACTAACCGATATATATTAAAATGTGTCCTTTAACGAATAAGTAATATTCAAACAGGACAGATAGTCTACAATGTGATCATTAAGCTGGGTTTCAAACTTCACAATTCAACAAATTATGTACTCTTATAATGAAAGATATAAATGAGCTCATATAGATTTTTCTTCAGCTTGATATTTTATTTTAAAGGAAAAGGAAAAATATGTTTGACTCTGAATGTGGACTATGCTATGAGGCTCCAAAAAATAATACAACTCATTTTTTTTTCAAAAAGCCATCGTATACTGGCATCTCCTTCTCGATAAAATATATACAGGTAAATGAATATTTGAATTCAATTTTAGTGATTTTGGATCGATATGAATGTTTCCGTAAAGTCTTACGTAAGAACAGCGTTAAAACGACGCCGCGCCGAATCCGTCCTTGCAGTGTGCAACAAGATAAACAAATGTTTTTTAAACCTTCTTGTTAACTTATTTTGTGTTTTGGAATAAAACGTGACAAAACATTTCAGTTACATTATCGGACCCCTGTAGTCTACATATTACACTAATGATGTCATATCAATAATTCACATAAACTTGCTGATCACGAATAAACGCTTAGCTTATTGTCTATGAAGCACCATAAATAACTCATAAAAAGTGTATCATTATACATTTCTGGATATGACTTTGAATCATCAAAACATATGATTTATTCAACTCAATTTGAATAAGGCTGTGCAATACATGCATGATGTTTCGTCTGATGCAAAACACTGCGATCACTTATTTATAAGAAGGTCGAATAAACATAATGTGCATGCACCATAGCTATAAAGCAATGCATGCTATAAACTAAGTATCTGATAACGATTAAGAGGCTGTACAGTCGCGTCAACATCATAGGATTGAGGAAAAACAACTTCATAATACAATTGTCATAATATCGGAATAATAAAAGGATAGTTGTGACCAGCTAAAAAAAGTGAGTATGATTTTATGTGATGTTTATCTTGTTTCATTGATCACAAATACGTAAAGTGTATTTTCCTAATAAAATAGCCTACTTTATGGTTTTATCACACCTGCACATTACATATTTCGACATAAACATAACAGCACTTTATGATTTCGTTAAATGTAAAACTTGGGAAAATTGTCATCTAGAACTTATTTGGCGTGTCAAAAAGACAGTCACCGAGCACGAACGAAAAAAAAACGAGAATTAGTAAAGAAATCCTAGCCAAAGTGCAGTGGCGAGCAGTTCTCGATTTTCAGTTCTACCCTAAATTCTTTGCGATCAGCGTTTAAGGGTTTGCAAGATTAAAATTAAGCGTTTAACGTTTAGTGTTTAAGGTTTAGCGATTATTGTCACGTGATAAGGGCAGGTATATGTTTTAATTTTTTTTTTTTTGGTTTTGCATTAATGAGGCTTTACACGAAATAAAACTCATTTAAACACTTGTATTTGTCGATTTTAACTGATTTCTGGTAGCCTGTACATTCTAGTGGTAATGATAAACACTGATAGTGATGTTCATACACCACTCACACATGTGGGTGGCTGTTGCGTAGCGTTTATCTTTTATCATTTAACGTTAAACGTTAAGCGTTTTGGCGGATAACGTTTAGTGTTTTTTTGCGGTTAACGTTTAGCGTTTTCCATGTTGGGTTAGAAACGCGCGCCAATGCCTCATTAAACCGACATTCGCATGATCGCGAGCGTCAGCTTAAACGACACTCGTGCAGCCCCAACCGCGTTTGCCTTTTCTATCGTACGACCGCTAGGGTGCATATCTTTATATATTAGATTTGCCATTTGTATTAATTTCTTACGTATTTTTCTTTCTAAAATTCTATATAAAGTGAGCGGTGCTATGAGGACGAATCAATTTGGCGAAAAAGTGGAGGGAGCGAACCTCATGACTCCGGAAAAATGGAGGGAGAGATGGCAAAAGGGTCAAACAAAATTCCACAAGAGTGATGTCCATCCGTAAGTTTGAACATCTGTTTTCAGCCCTTAAGGTCTTGCTATTAGACTTAGAAATAGAAACATTCATGGTCAATAGATTTCTACTAAATACTTTCAGTCACAGCATGATGTTAATAACTTTCTATTGTAATTGTGATTCTCACGGGATAATGTTTGGACATAACCGGGTCATATTCCGGATAACTGCAAAAGTCATGGCGAAATAATCCGCAAATAATTAGTTTTATATGTGTATAATAGGAAGAAATGTTATTTCGGATTTATTTGCTTAAATTGTTTTCAGAATGTTGGCGAGTCACTTCAACACAGCGATTGAAAACCAACCAACTAAACCTCGATTCTTTGTTCCTCTTTGTGGTAAATCAGTTGATATGAAATGGTAATAATTAAATATTAATGTTAGATCGATACGGTAACATAATGATGCAAACTCAATAACAAGTTTCTCTAACAACATTTAGAAATATGATCAACTCGTTTTATTAATAGGATTCTACTTTGGTTCCTTTCTTCGGTAATTATTTTATATGAAAATATGGTTAAAATATTATGCAATGCAGAAATCACTCAAAATAAAACAGCTTCCACTATATTGTTCAGGCTGGCGAAGAAAGGATGTTCAGTCATAGGAAATGAAGTATCAGAACTCGCATGTCGACAGTTCTTCGAAGAAAACAATATAGCTTACGATCAGACAGCATTAGAAGATATACCGGGAAGTGTGTTTAAGGTACCGGTATATATGCTAAATATACTATTGATAAAGCTATTAATAAGTTTAAAGCCCATAAAAATGCCATGTCATTCCATGATAATGCATAGGAAAAGGCACCACATGATTATTTAAAAACTCAAGCAAAAACATTCTATGGTTAGTCAAACATCAGTTTATCTTGCAAATCACAAATGAGTTTTCCTCGTAAAAGACATGCAGCCACCGTGGATATTTCATGTTCTTTTTTTCTAACAAGCCGTTTTTTTTTTAACATTTGTTATTTATACAAAACTCATAAACTCCCCTAGACATAAAATACACAAAAACAATATCAGTATTGTGTTGACGTTGCCTATACTTAAAAGCAAAGTTTGCAATCTTTTTATCATGGTATGCATCTTTGACATTAAAGTCTCGTGCTGAAAGGGATTCGAAAATCACGTTCCCCAAAAAGGACACTTTACAATTACGTTTAATAACAGTCCTCAAGGACAACCAAAGGGCTGTCTAGCCTTAACAGAATTCTTAACAGCTTTGATGGGATTCGGTCGTAGCCTTTTGTAATTAGTTTATTATTTAAGATTTATTTATGAAAATAGTATTTCGCAGACGGTTCCCTGTGTCAAATTCATTTTTTCTTTAAGCCGTGTTTACGCTAAATTATTGCTCGAAAATAATCTTCATGAACAAAAAAATGGGTTTTACACTGTTTAGATTGTATAATATTTTAAAGCATATTGCGCATTCACTATAAATGAGTAAATTAAATTGAACATTTTAAGACTACACATAGCATCTGTAATTGCAATGCAAAGTTGATTAACCATTGAATTTCACCATTTACTATTGTTACTTATATTACAGTCATCAGACAAACAGGCAGATGTATCCCTATATTGCTGTGATTTTTTCTCCCTTACAAAGTAAGTGCCCATGTTGATATATAACAAATATTGTAAAAATAAAACAAACCTTGAACTAATTTATATATTTACGCAATCCCCTATGTACACCCCCCCCCCTTCATGTGCATATCTGGAAAATCACATGTTTTTCAATTCGATTTATATATAACCCACACCTGTAGTGTGCTATATGCATCCAAAAAATATCTAATTCATATAGCAACAACTTATTTTACAAAAAAAAAACATAAAACCTTCTAAAAGCATATAACCTCAAATATTAATATATAATGTGTTTCCATTATACATAGGTATCGAGATATTCAAGGTAAGTGTTATTAGCTTACCTTTGTTTATTTTCAATTCTCCAGAGAAACAATAGGAGGTGGAATCGATTCAATTTGGGACAGAGGATCTCTTGTCGCTGTGAATGTCGAGGAACGAAAAAGGCAAGCCAAGATCAAAATCAAATCAGGAATTTATTTTATGAAATTTGTCTATGTGTATTATATAATAGGCTTGTAGTATTATATATAAATATTATTTTTTTATTGATACAGAAACAGTTTCATTCAAGAGCATAAAGGCGCATTCACGCAAAATATAAGCTTTAAAATAAATGCAAACAAAAAAAAACTTGTGATGTTTTAATACACAAGTGGCTTTCGAGCTTTTGGTTTCCGAGCTTTTATTTTCGGGGTTTTTTGTTGCATGAACGCGGCCAATTCCTCCAATGGATCATGAACTGGCCAATGCTATAGAATTTAACACAACTTGTCTTAACGTGGAATACATGAAAATAAAGACATACAGTTTGTTTGTCTATCGCAATTGACCATTGAACAAACCTTTGTATTCCAGATACAGTGAGGTTATTACTCGTCTCATGAACCCCACTGCATCCTACCTTTTGTGCACCGTCATTTTAGACAACACTATTTTTGCAGGTAAAAATTTAATTGATATAGTGTGAAGTTCTCTACCTCTTTGGGTCTGCGTCTGCGGAATTTAAAATGGTACAAATTAAAGTAATCCAAGTGGTAAGTCCACATGAATTACTATTGTTTATACCATTTTAAACTCCGCAGACACAAAGAGCCGCTGGCCGCATCATTAAGGTGCTTTGTTCATATATTTTGTGACTAATCGCGATTTAAAGACATATTAAGTAAAAACATTTGGCAGTTCATTCTTTGATTGTATTATTATTACAACACTTATAACGCACTTAATCTGATAGCTGATTGTGCATAGATATTTGATAATTATTTTGTATTGCAGGTCCACCAACGAGTGTAACAGAGGATGATATAAAACAATTATTTGGTAATTATATTTTGATATACATATAAATTCATGTAAATTATCGTGATCATAACATATATTTCGGTTTCTATAAATGTTATACTCTGTATAGTTTTTTTATTATCTCATACATAAAGATTATCCATAACATAAAACTATCACCAAGGCCTTCAATATAATAATGCAACACATGGAAAACCATCCAGAAATATTCATATTTTTCTATCCAGGATCCAAGTGCTCCATACGCTTGCTCGAAGAACGGGATGCGATGACGGATTGGCAGAGGAGTTGGGGCATTCCGTCTCTCACCGAACAAGCTCATCTACTCAAGATTAAATAATGAAGTCGTTCGTCAATGATATTATTAGGAAATATGCGATAATGTTTGATATAAGCTAGATGGATATCAAATCACGAGATTATTGTACTATAATTCAATCATGGATTAAGGCTTACCGTGTAGCTGATATAGCTATAGTTTTTGTTTTGCACAAGCGCATTCTTAATAATTATTAACCAATAAAAATAATTTTGTAAAATAAATGGCAAGTTTGATTGGTAGAACGATCCTTAATTCAGATGGGTAGGTTTTCGAACTCGTTTTCTCATCTTTGAAATAGCCAAATGGTAGCAAAATTATGATTTGAAAACGTAAACGATATGAATTCCGATATGTATCCTGACATGCTCTCACAATTGCTGTTGTTTAAAATGCGATAAAATCTGTCGGTTTGAGCGTAAATATACTAAAATATAAACTATTTTTAAAATACAGGAGGGTGTAAATAAAAACAACTATTGTCGTTAGTTGATATAAATGCTTTTAGATATACATGTATACTAGAGAGATATTTCAAGACAAATGAGCAAATTCATGCAATATACCATGTTTATATATAACTTTGATTAAATAAATAAAATATTCTTTAGATGCATAGCATGCGAGGACTATAATTGCTTTCTTTTGAAGCATATAATTATAACCACCTATTGCTAATTTATGGTCCATAGAATCTATGCTTTTGAAACAGGAAATGTGTTCCTGTAATCTAGTCTAGCTAAGATCAAAGTATTTTGTTTAATGTACAAATGTAGTTGATCAAAGCAATTATTAGATTATATGCCAGGTATATCCACAATACTTTTAAGATGTCGTGCTTCTCTAATTTTCTCAACAACTGCTTTTGATATAAGATGAGGTCACATGTATATTAATGTGGTCATTGATTGCAAAATCTTGGTGAGGGTATGCTCATAGAAACGTCGAAAAACGTGCGAAATTGTATTCCCGTAGTCTAAGTGCGTGGCCAGACGGGGAGCGTCGTGGAGCGTCAGCGTTATTAGTCTTATATGTTCTTTGTGGGACTTAGTCAATTTTTCCGTGACGCTCCAAACTAGGTGGCCACACGGCAAGCGTCGTGCACAAGATGATAAGTGTTTGACATCTTATGAAGATTTGAGAAAAATTTAAAATAGGGTGAAAGAATGGACTGGTGTTTCGATAAACAAAAAAAATAGAGACCTTGATTTGTTTCCTGTCAAATACTCCATACTCCTCGTAAGTCTATTAAATTATGTACCTAAAGAAATTGAAATGCCTTAACGTTATTCATTAAATACGATATCTAAGTCATTGTAACGCTCGTTGACGCTGCCCGTCTGGCCACCCTAAAACGCTCGCCGCTCCCCGTCTGGCCACGCACTAATTGAGAACCTGGAATCTAAGACATTAAAATCAGAGATACACAAAAGCACCATTGTTTGAATAGGAGATTAAGTCCACATATTAGATTCTATATATAAAAATATGATGGATTCTATAGGAAATTTAAAGTCTAGACTATGTTCACTCTATGCTCAAACGACTAGATCGACCAAACTCATATTTCCTAGGCGACTAGAGACAAACAAGTATTCGTTTTATAATCCTATTATAATATTTTGAAACAACAAATATAAATACAAATGTAATTGTTGTAGACTAAAGTAGATGGATGAGGCGCTCCTAGAGCACAAGTATCTGCAATCTTTATCTTTCTTATATTAAAATATATTGTGTTTCATAATAGGGATTAGTTTTTCTCGATAACTAAATAATAAGATCCAATTTGATGTTCAATATCTGATATGATCTAGAAAAAGGTCAATATGTAGGCAGAATATACATAGCTACTTTGTTATCAGCTTTTAAAATAAATGAGACTTAAATGAGAATTAAACGACACTGAATATATTTCACTCATATTTCCATATGTAAATTAGATAAGCTGTTTCGATATTTAAGGGGATCCAGTGATTGAACATAGGAATCTCACTTCTATTATAACTGCTTTAAGCTATGTGTAAATCATATTTAAATGTCAATATCTATATAACCATTTTTATCTTTCTATATTGTATAGCCTCGTTATATTGCTACTTCAATACTAATAATAATCGGTTTTTATATAGCGATTGTTCATGTCTACGACTTGCTCAAACCCCTTTACAATGATTGGACGGTTTCATTTTTCAAAACATGAAAAGGATTATCGTTATAAATGATGTGTCACCTCAAGCAGTAAATGAGCAATGACCTGATGACTATGCATGTTAGGTCATTTTATAGCAGCCTCACTCTACCTTCTATTTATAGAGCGCGTGACTCATCACAATAAGCAAGGCTCATTTACTCGATGACGTAACTTTCTCTCTTTTTACATACATTTTCATTAATCATTCGATTAATGAACGTCAACAAATGAGCGCGTCTTGTAATTGGTCCATTTAAAGGAGACTTGACTTGATTTGCCAATAAGAGGCCAGGATGCGTCTCAGTGATTTTCGGTGAGGCACAAAATAATGTGTTTCTAGAAAAATATTTGTCATAAATGCTTAAAGAGGTCATATGGTGGTATTTTTTTATTCAAGAATCCAGAAGAATAATCTATTTACATTTAATCCCTCACAAAAGTATGACAAAATATCTAACGGTTGCACCAGAATACATTCTTTAAAACAGTACTCTGATAAAACCTCATGGAAACTCCCAACAAAGTCATGTGACTTGATGACGTAGCATTGGGTAATGCAATTGCAGCTACTGCATTAACTCAATAGAGTTAAGTACTTTTTAAAACAATTTAAAATTACCCTTGAAAGTTTTAAAAAGATAAATATCGTGAGAATAATGAGAATAATGATTATTAAATGAATTTTGAGGGAAATAACGCAAATTCTCCCAGTAATATTAACTATTATAAGGCTAAAAAAGGATCACTGTGTCGACTCGAATAACAACATTAATAGCATTAAACTACTTAAATGAAGGTTACACCTGTCGAATTAAATTCAGCAAAGCTACAGAATTATATATTTACATAGAATATGTCAAAGAAATATTTGTTATGATAAATAAATAATTATTGATAATTATATATATAAATATGTATTTAAACTATCATAATGATATTTTTCTTCAATAAATGAACTCAGTAACACACACGTTCCTGAAATGTATTTGTAATTTCTATTTTTTAAATATCGTGCGGCAATATTTAAAGATATTAAAGAAACATTCACTTTGAATTATTGTATGTTTTTATATATATATTTTTTCGATCCAGTAAAATAAGACACACAATCTTAAGTACGTAGAACACCCAATGTTCTTTTACAAAAACACCCAACGTTAAAAAAAAAACAGGATCGAAAATTGATAATTGAAACTCATTATTTTCAGTATTTGTTTATATTCAAGATTTCGTTTATATCATCTTTTATTGTGCATTATAACTTTGATGAGGACATGAAACGATTAATGTTTATTAGAAAGTCCCAAGCACACAATTACATTAAAGATTGTCTTGAAATAAACTTTTTTTTTGGTTAATGAATGATCCAACTCGCAATATAAATAGTTTTCTATAGGATACAGCATGTTGTTTTTCAGTTGTATTCAACAGACATTAAACATTTTAGCCAACATGATTGACTTACAGAAAGAAAATTTCATGAAAACATGTAGACTTTTCATCACATGGATGTTGTTTTAATTAAATATTTATTGCTAATATGTATAACAAGCTAATCTAATAAATCATTTTCGAGTGCACTCTTAATCTTTTAATCAAAATATATATTTTTATTTATATACATACAATTATAACAGACATTTAAATTAAATGCATTTACTGCTATTATGAGCACTGCAGTTGATAGCCCAATGTTGCGTCATCAAGTCACGTGACACTAGCATGTGTACTTAAATACTTTTTGCAGGATGCTCATGTTTAAAGCTTTATTTTAAGACTATTACACATTTCTTTGAATTTCAAACTTTTGCATTCAAATATTGAAGGCCTTATATTTATAAATATGTTAATAACTGAATTTGTGTTATAAACCACTGGATGACCTCTATAATATCTTGACAATCATATAACAAATACTCATCAAAACCATCTATACCCCATATTTTGAATATGTTTAATACTTTAAAACATAATATATTTTGTCAAGTTTATTCTTTGGCATATAGACAAGTGTCGGACATGGCCTTTAAAAAACCTCGACTGATTTTACTACCTGCGAAATTTTCGTAAACGAAAAAATCGCAGATAATAACACTTATTAACATAGAACAAAAATGCTGGGATACAAGCGGAGGGGCATCTATATAGATCTGGCTTATAAGAGATGAGCACGGCAATCTACCGATTCCAAATAGAGTGTTATCAACATCCTGTTGCCCTGTTACTGGTGGTCGTCTATGTATGGTACGAAACAATATAAGAGAGAAGATGCATCTTGATGAATGAGCTCCACCAAAATTTCTTAGAATCATTTTTATAATTTCGAAAAGATAAGTTAAAGGTGTTCTTGTTTGTTCTGTTTCATACATGTATTCCTCCTTAATCATACCAAATACATTTAATTTATGGCTTATGATGCGTTTCTACTACCACTCAACTAAGTGCCTATAATTTCAGGCATCCATCTTTTGATCTATGTAGAAACGCAGATAAAAGACAGAATTCAATATAGTGTAAATATAGTGACATAGTTTTGAGGAATCAAAGGTATACGCTAAGCTATATATATATTTCTGTCATAACTGTATCACTATTCGTTTCACTTTTTGCTCAAGCCAATCGCGTAAATTCAACAAAGTAAAAATACATTGAATAAAAATTTGTCAATGAACAAAAATACAACTATTCGCCGGTTATAACATAACACTGAGGAAAAACATATGAATATGACTTTTTCTACAATTTGTGGGTCAGTCGCTACCTTCATTGGATTGAGCGCCATGGTCACCAATGGCGTTGTGATTTTCGTTATGTACAAACTACGCAGTGAGTTTTTGAAAGTTAATTCGATAATGTACCTGTTTCAGCAAAGTATCATGGATGCTCTATCAGGATTTTGCCTCCTTCTCACAAGCGGCAATCTCACACAGGCCTTTGGATATCGGATCCCAATTTTGACACCAGACAATAACTTTCATAAGTACATCGTTTGCCAAGTATGGCAGAGTTACGGTTACATACTCATCTTGACCAGCGCCTCTACCTTCAATCTGGTACTGCTGACACTGGAACGGTATGCACAAGTGGTGCATCCTTTGTGGCACAAGAGAAGAATGCGCTCCGACATAGTCAAAAAGAGCCTTGTGCTACCTTGGGTTTTAGGAGCTTTGTGGCGGCTGCCATTGGTCATAGATTTGGGTGAGATTCGTAATGATGGTATCTGCTATAAGGAAAATTCAACAGAACTTTTTACAATTTTATACACTGGATTTGCATACATCATTGATTTCATCATGCCACTCGGAGTCTTCATATTTTCTTATTGGTCTATACTTAAGAGGGTTAAACGAATGTCTCGAAAAATCGGCGATGTATCCGTCATTTCAAGGACCCAAAAGCGCGCAGATAAAACTAATCACTGGAATGAAGTTGAGCGGAATACATTGAAAACCATGATCATAGTTTGCATTGTGTTCGCGGTCACTATGATAACAACTCAGGCTGTTACATTCCTCTCTGTATTCTTAAACGCTCTTTCGTTTGAAGACGAAAAGGCAATCTTAATACCATTATCGTGTATGCTGCTCGGATCGGTAGTAAACCCGATTATATACATGGTCAAGTACAAACAATTCAGGAATTATTTTGTGCATAATATTCGTCTTACACCTTTTAATACGAACAAAGACACTACGAATTGAAACATTTACACAAATTTAAAACTAAAAAAAAAGTTTATTTCCAAGAGGTCGCCGATACACTTTGTTTGTATATAATCAATGTATTCTTTATCAGTTAAAATAATATAATATTCTCAATTACTTTCAAGGTTTGGTCAAATATTGTCAAATGTATATCCATAACAATCAAATATTCATTAATAATGCTATAACAAATGAGTTCGTTATCATTATTTCAAAAAGTGTTTTGATAATTATAGACTCGATTAGAAAGAATATTTTGATAGGAGGCATTCCACTCACATATCTTAGCTGAGCTATAAGTGATGAATTTAAGAAGTACGACGGATTATGATTTGTGAAATTTGAGATGATGTTGGACATCTTAAACTGATTTTTTTCTTATTACTTCCGAGGAATAAATTATTAGAAGCAATTAGTTCCTACGTCAACGTCAGTACAATGACATGTGAAAAGACTAAGTTAATGTTTCGTCCAACTGAGCAACAAGTGATTTCATCAAATAAGAATCAGTGATTAATTCCCTTTATTATATGTTTCTATACAAACAGAAACGGAATTTAATGTGTTGCTGTTGCTATGTCCGAAAGATAACGTTTATATATTGTTTAATGCTTTTCACCTCTCAGACATGTAAGCATAGATATTCGGTACTCCAAGCATTGAATCAGTCTGAGCGCAATGGAACAGAAGTAGTCGTTACTGATATTTAATTTATAGCGATGTTTTTCAAATATATTTTATTCAGATAATTGCAGTTAATATTTTATTTTCCTATCTTGTTTGTATCACGTCTTGTTTGTATGATTCTTAATATAGATAACTTATATATTGCTTTATAATCATTGACTGAAGCTGGACCTAAATTAATAAGTTATTAAACAAATAACTACGGGCATTATTGTTGTTATAAGGAGTAGTCGTAGAAGTAACAGTAGTAGAAGAGGTAGCAGTGGTATTAATATTATTACATACAATTGAATCGCGCATTTTATATCTAAAGCTCGAGCTATTTAAAATTTTAGAATTGAAGATCTAAACTGTATGAAGTGCTCAAAACACTGTGGTAAAATAGTACATATATAATCATAAATCATGAGATTCTAAACACATATAAATTTCAGACACACATGAATTTTAGATGTTTATTCACATGTTAGCTAGTTCATGTCCAAATGGAGATCAGCAAAAAAATCAAAGCTTAGGCCAAAAAACGGCAAACAGTCGTTCACACGCTTTGTTGAGTTGCATTTAATTTATTATATGCTGATTGAGTTTCTTACCGAGACTACTATACTGGCTTATGTGCAATGCGTTATATATTTATTCATAATACATTGTATATCTTAGGCTTCAAATCATGCATGAATATTAATCTTAATTTATAAGGATATTCTCAAGATCTTCTTGCTCTTTTATGAAAACCTTATGAAGCTACAAACACGATGTACATGACTTGACTTACTTGACTTAGATGTTCAGGACTCTTCGTCCCCTTGCTCTCACCAGACGGCTGACTTTAAGCCAATCACCACGGTCCGATGCTATGCTCTGCGCTCTGTGGTAGCAATAGGGAGCCCTGTGTCTTCTCGCACCTGAGTGATCCATTTCTTGGGTGGCCTGCCTCGCGGTCTTGGATTTGGGAAATCTTCTCGGTAGGCTTTGGCGACATAGCTTTCAGGGGGGTGTCTTGTGACGTGGCCAAACCATCTCAGCCGTTTTTGCTTTACCACTTCAGTGATTGTGTTTTTCATCTGAAGGCCTTTGCGGATGTGCTCGTTCCTCAGCCTTTCTCTGCGCGTCACCCCTAGTATGGCTCTTAAGCAGCGCATTTTGAACACCTCGAGTCTGCGCGTTTCGCTCGATCTGAAGGTCCATGTTTCGGATGCGTATGTGGCTATGGGCACTATTAGTGTTAAACAACTATGGATATGTTTACTCTAAAAACCATATACAAAATCTGTTTTTGGTAGCCCTCAATCCTCTCTTATCCTTCTTGATACAACTCTTATAGATTGTTGCAAAATAAAATCAATGAAAATAAGTGTTCTGGTCGATTAAAAAAAAAAAGATATCTAAAAATTATATCATGAACATCTTATTCAAAGTGCTCAAAACATGAATTATAATTGATGGGAAAAACAAAACAAAACACTGATTCTTGCCAAGTGCAACAACAAGGGTCCCAAGCCGAGCTTAATTATTTCTTGAAAATGCTGGTTTCTCATCAGTTGGTCTATGTCTATAAATCATAACATGTAAACATTATTGATATTTATGGTCAAAATCATATTCTTTATCTAAATGCCTGTTCATGGCTCTGTAATGTTTATAAGACAGCGCTTAAGCTTCACTCAAGCTCTAATATGCGCTAACACTGATATTTTCATAGACTGATACGTTATTTGACATGGCGGAGGGATGTTGGTGGTTTATTTGCCAACATGTGCGAAAAAGGGCAGTAGTCATTGGGAGGTGACCTACATTCATCAGTCCAGCATCCCATAATCCTTCAATATTAAAATAATGCGCATATCTTTTTCTTGTTTTTAGAAGTATTTAAAACTCCGAGTATTGATTATACACACGTTTAGATAAAATTATTACCACTCCTTTTAAAGATGAATTGTTGGTAAGTATAATTTTGTTGGGCTGTCGATTAGTATTATGGGTATAACAATTCAAACTACTAAAATTCCTCATTATCGCTCACCTTTTTTTTCTTTCTCCCAACTTAGCAGACTTAGAATCAATTGAGGATGTTAGTAAGAGCCCGACATTTGGTTGGGAACCTTAAGGTTTTGGTGTATGTCCGTCCGTTGCTCATATTTTTCTATATTGGTCTCTGTTTAATAATAATTGTCCCCCGTGAAAACGAGGGGATATACTCGTAGGGTTGAGCTTGTCCGTCTGTCTGTCTGTCTGTCCCGCTTGATATAGGGTACTTTGTGCAGGCGTTGAGCTAGAGCGTTCAAATTTTATACACGTATAAACCAAGGTCTGAAGCTGTGCCTCGTCAAGGTTTTATCTCGATCGGTTGAAAATCGTCGATTCTGGAGCACTTTAAAAATTGTCGATTTTAAACTTTTTTTTTCAGATGCAAAGCACTTTTTGCAGGCGAGTTTGGTCTGAAGCGATTGAGCTAGAGCTTTTAAATTTTCTACACGTATAAAACAAGGTCTGAAGTCGTGCCTCGTCAAGGTTTTATCTCGATCGGTTGAAAATTGTCGATTCTGGAGCACTTTAAAAATTGTCTATTTTAAACTTTTTTTTCAAATGCAAAGCACTTTGTGCAGGCGAGTTCGGTCTGAAGTGATTGAGCTAGAACTTTTAAATTTTCTACACGTATAAACCAAGGTCTGAAGTCGTGCCTCGTCAAGGTTTTATCTCGATCGGTTGAAAATTGTCGATTCTGGAGCACTTTAAATATTGTCGATTTTAAACTTTTTTTTCAAATGCAAAGCACTTTGTGCAGACGAGTTTGGTCTGAAGCAATTTAGCTAGAGCTTTCAAATTTTATACACGTATAAACCAAGGTCTGACGTCGTGTCTTGTCAAGGTTTTATCTCGATCGGTTGCAAATTGTCGATTCTGGAACACCTTGAAAATTGTCGGTTTGAACATTTTCACCCGATGTTAGGTACATTGTGCAGGCGAGTTTGATATGAAGGAATTGAGCGAGAGATTTTTAATTTAATAGACATATAAACCAAGGTCTGAAGTCGTGCCTCGTCATGGTGTCATCTCGATCGGTTGAAAATTGTCGATTTTGGAGCACTTTAAAAAGTAGCGAAAGTTTATATTCAGATGAGGAAATGCGGGTGATAATATAAGATATTATCATTTAAGTACGTGGTATTTGCTTATATAAGCAAACATGCTTATATAAGCAAATTATTTTTTAGATAAGTGAAATGATATTATTTATTCACTTTTCTCGTCAGCTACCCTCCAAAAACATTTTGCGTGTGATTTTATAAGCAATCATGCTTATATAAGCATATTTATAAGCAATCATGCTTATATCAGCATATTAATCAGCAAATTAATAGAGATGTGTTAAGTGACGATGTCGAGAAGTGAGTGACGATGCAAAATGTTCCTCTGTTTTTCTTTCATCGCATTATCTTGTTTATTCGCAAAATAGTTCGTCATTTCCAAAGTTAATTTTAGTAAAAACTGACCATCCTGCATATACGCATTGTTGAAGTTCACTGGGGATCCAAGGTCACTGACCTTCTAGTTTAAGTTAATTAATTTCATCAACACAGGTTGTTGCTGTTAGGATATTAGACCCAACTCTCAATGATAAGCATGGATTTTTCGGTTAACACAACTAAACATTTTAAATATTCTACAGATTAATTACACGAAGATGCACTATTTAGAAATATTTATTATATATTTTCGATTGTTTTCAGGTTCTGAAGCATAAGGAACCATCCATGTGTTGGTAATTAATTGAAAACTACCAGATGAGAGAATATAAACTAATTAACAATGATAAATTTGGTGAGCTACAAGAACTCATTTCATTATGAACAAAAGATCGATACTTATCTGTTTGGTACTTTTGATGGTGTTCAGTCTTATTGTCATTAATTTCACTGAACATTTGTTCAAATATAGACATCATGATGCATCGCATCATGAGCTGATTGGGAAAAATGTTCAACTGTTGAAATCAGTATTAAGGCATGTTGCATCTACGAAGAATAAATCGGATATCTCTAATTTGCGTCAAAAACTTGATAATATAATTTTGCCTAGCTCCATGACAGCGCCTATACTTACAATATTCACCACGTTTAAAAGCACACCGGACCGTTTCAAGATACAGCTCAACTGTTTGAAGAACTGGGCAATATTAAAACCGTTTGTAAGGCCTGTTTTGTTTGACATTAATACAAATGAGACTCTACTTCGATTTGCAGAGGAGCTAGGTTGGAATATACTCCCAATATCTTCAACTCTGTTTTATACACCTCAAATAAAGGAATTATACACGCTAGCCGCATCCAAATTTGAAAGCACTTTTTATGGTTTTAGTAATGGCGATGTTCTCTATGACCATGGCTTGATTGATACCTTAATCGCAGTTAAACATTGTCTGACTCAATTAAACCGCACATTGATTGTCGGGCAGCGAACCAATTTCAAATCGGACGGACAAGAGCTATTCTCGCCATTGGATATTCAATTGGTAGCTAAACAGAACGGCAAACTATTTCAAGAGGACGCTGAGGATTACTTTTTTATTGCCCACAATGATTTCATTTGGAACCAAATACCTAGCAACCTAGTGATCGGAAGACCCGGTTATGATAACTTCCTAGTGGCAGCCGCATTACATTCTGGGATAAATGTAGTGGATGTGAGTGACACTCTTTTGGCTTTACATCAAACCGGACGTGACGGTAACTATGCAGGACATCTCCATGGTGATCGCGACATCAATATCCATCGCATTGGTGATTTCACGTTTGCCGATGGCCGCAAGTTCAGATACGCTGATGGTTTGGTATCAAAGGCCCAATATGAAACTGTTTTGAATGATAATAACGAGATTGAAATCTGGCACCGTATTACAAAAGCAGATCCTAGATCATTTAAGGTCGGTAAAAATTAAACCCGAATGTATAATTAGTATACGCGCCATAGATCACTTTGAAGGGAGAAACGGTTTAGGTTATGTATACACTTTATATTTACCTGTAAGGCATTATTTCCTTTGAATTTATTCGTTGTTCTATGAATTGATATATTTTTAATACGCAATCGCAATTTCCAATGCATTTATATGTAGTTTAATGTATGTAAAGTGTTTAGGTTATGCATAGATTGTACTTTATATTATAGATATTTTTATATACTATCTATTAATCATATGTTCTTGTAAGGAGTTTTTTTCTAAACACAACACAAGTTATATTTCCATTATTGTTTTATTCACCATAAAAGTTTACATGTATATCTGCAGGTATAACATATGAATCAGTGTTACGTTACAAGCAGAAATCTCATAAAGATATGTTGAATATCACGTTTGTGTTCAATCAAAATGTGAGGATTTAATAATTATCAGTTTAACAATTAAGGTTCGAAAAACAAATATTTTATGATTTTTCTCTCTACCGATATTGCATTTGGCTCATGAAATAAATTCGACTTTGAAATAATGATTTATACATTACAAATATGAGTTTGATAAATATATTCTAGAACATTATTAATTTAGAATATACAATATGATACAATATATGCGTAGTTGACACAAATTGTCACCACTCAAAGAATGAGATATTGCTTAGTCTAACCCTTAGGACTAGAAGTTTTAGTAATTTAAAAATGAACTTTTCCAACATTTTATTCAAAGCTTATATGAACACATTTTAATTTAACTACAACCAGTCATTCTCAATTGCCTCACCTATATACATGTACAAGTTTAAACAGTAAACATTACATTTCCAATTATTGTATGTACATTAAATGCAACTTTGGAGATGTCTATAAAGTTATCAAATGGGTAGATATGCCAGGAAAATATGAAATACGAATGATCATATTAATAAAATCCCTGAAGGGATTTACACATTCAAACTAATCTAAACAAATTGTCACTGTCAAATTTATCAATATATGGCACTGTATTTCACTTAAGCAAAAAATCACTCAAAGACAAATTTGATATCTTTCATACGATGTCGAAAATATCAATCTTAGAATCAATATGATATCTAAAATTCAAATCCAGCACTAAATAAGGAACTAGAGAGCAATACCTAATGCCCAATCTTATACTCTATTGATACAGTTTAAAACAAATGTTGCGTTCAACATTTTTTTTCTGCTCCATGTGTTACGCATATTGTCTAATGAATAACATTTGTAATGATGCAGTATAATTATGAGAAACGAAACGATAGCATGACGAAATCGAGGAAGATAGACAAATGGTGCAACCACTATGAAATGAGTGATTGCGTGTACGGTTTCTTCACATGTAATACGGACAAGAATGAGAATATGGTGGGACGAAAAGGGAATGAAGTCTAGTGGTGTCCATCCATTGCTGTCAGGTACCGATGTTCGATAAACAGCGGTATAAGGTTGTGTCTGTAAGTAGATAAAGAAGTATATTTTGATTTGTGTTTTTAAATATTATCTCAAAGCAAAATATCAGGAAAAAAATCAATGATACATTTTTGTTGAACGCAAGTAGTTAAATATATTTATTTATCAGTTAATAATAACTTTGATTGGATGAATTGATATGACGATATCTATACACATGCATGCCTATTTTGCTCATCTTTATTATACTTCTCCCCCTTTGACTCACCTAACAGGGAGCAGGCAGATGATGAGCACGGGGAAGGTCATTTTGAGGTAGGGGATGGGTGAGAAGCCGATGCCGCACATGGCGCCCAGCTGAAGGATCTGCATCAGGGTGAAGATGTGCAACTTGCGCTGCGGCACGCTGCGGATGTAGTGGTTCGGTGGGTACGCCGCCTAGATAAGAATAATAATTAAGTTAGTTCTTTAATGATATATTTAAAAGGGTTACTTAAAACTATCGTAACATTTTCTTCACAGATGATTAAAATGCAATTTTGTTATTTTTGCATGGAATATGGATTATTGATATTTCTTGACTAGCCTATCCTACAAAGAAACAACATATTCCCTATTTTATTCCCTTTTACTTTTCTTCTATTTTTATTGAGCTGCTTAACATGTCTAATTTCATAGTTAAATCTTCATACAGCCACATGACACCCACCTGTTCAGTAAAGAGAAGGAGAATTCGCTCGAACATCTGACTGCTGTCGAGACCAGCAACGGCGAGATAGAGGAAGACACCATCGAGTACGCCCTTGGGGATGTGCTTGAGCGGGTAGGGGAGGAGCATCACAGACAAGCCAATCAAAATGTGGGAGAAGATGTTAGTCACTCGTGTTTCACGTACACGCATGATTCTGTAAGCAAAAAGAAAATATTGAGGTTTATGGTTAGAGTATTTTCATTAATCATTTAACAAGCAATGGTCCTATTTGAGCACACCATACGACCAAAAGTTTAAATTCAAAATATTATCAAATATAGCGTCGTAAAATCAAAGACTTCAGAAACACAAAGGTCCAATTAAGTATTTTAATAGTAAATGGTAACCTGTGATCATTGAATAAGTAACCACCCGTCCTTTTCCCTTTTCACGATTTCTTTATTTTCTATATATCAGATAAACATCGCGGACTCACACTTGTTTGATGCGTCCCTCCTCGACCCTGTCCTCCATGTCGGCCATGGCGCGCACGTGCAGCGGACTCTGGGGCAGCGCGCCGTGCACCATGGGGAAGCCGAAGCACGAGAGGAAGATGTTCAGGATGCCCACCACTAAAAGGTCCCAGTGGTACGCGTTGCCCTTCTTCAATCTGTGCAAAGAAACATTTAGGTCAGCAATGATAAAAAGTTACGTTCGAAATATGTCGTTGTAGGGGTTAAAAAGGGCAGAATTTAGATTTTAGTAGATATTAAATTCAAACAACCATGCTTAACTTAGACTATTTGATCTAGTCCATTCTTTGATCTTCAAAGCAAATAAACTTGCTACTGCTACACTTTGTGGCAGTGAACAGTGTGAACAGAACTCAATTCTACATATTAAACAAAATGTAGAACATTTATATTCATTGCTGTAGCACAACTACACGTCCACCATTTCTAAAATTGTCAATAACACTCACTTGTGATCCTCGATATTCACTAGACCGGCGCACTCGTGCTGGTCGACCATGAAGAGCAGCGACAAGCAGAAGCCGAGACCCATGCCCACGAAGCCAGAGCCAATGTCCATGCCCTCGAAGTCGGTGAACTTGAAGACCGACTCCTTTGAGTAGTTCCACGGTTTCACTGTGTAGGGAATGAAGGAGTAAAAATATTTAAGATTGGTCTAAGTATAAAGCATTTTAAAAATCATAGAGATGGAATCCTGTTTTAAGCGCACAGAAAACGGAATATATTAACAGGGGTGGAAATAAGATAATTTTCTCACTCGCCAAACTGGCAAGTGAGTCAAATTTCACACTCGCCAGCGAAGATTTACACTCGCCAGGAGGTGAAAATATGCTAAATGAAATAATCACTAAAATATGATCTCCCTAGTTTGGTTTTACCGTTTGCATGTGGACGAAGTTATTTCTAAGAAAAATTAGCGAGCACCGAAGGCGCGAGCCGACAAATTTTATTGAATTATTTAAAATCTTAAGATTTAATAAACAATTTTTGGAAAATAATGTTTTTGACGGTAAATTTTACACTTGCCAGGCTGGCGAGTGACTTCAAATTCACACTCGCCAATCGAAAATTTCAGTCGCCATGGCGAGTGTGGCGAGTGTTATTTCCACCCCTGAATTATATTATTAAATAATAAAGGTTCGATGTAATATATTACATCAGTACAATTAGGTTGCGGCTTATCATCATTTAATAGCTTTTAACGTAAAACTCCTCTACCCGTCCCAATGGTGATAATGGACGTGAATTAGTACAGATCCTAATGTATTTGAGACCTTATAACTAATACATATCAAAGTTTAAAAGGAGGTTCTTTCACTTGTTAAGAAATGGGCCATAGACTTTTATCAAACAATGAATGCTTACAGTCGATGTCGCTGAAGACGTAGGTGCCGAGGAAAGACATGATGATGACGGCGACCGGAAGTGCGTACGAAGAGAGCAGTTCGCGCTTGTTGGCGCTCAGGAAAGGTCTGCAAGCAAAATATATATTGAATATATTATATTGATGTAGGACTTGTGCTGTGGAATTCCGTTTATATTTGCTATACGTCTCGCTTTCTCTCGCTCTTTCTCACTTTCGCCCCCGCACTCTCTCTCTCTTTCTCTCCTGTTCCCTCTCTATCAATACACTTATTGTGTTCTCTCCTTTTTCTCTCTTATTAATTTTTTGTGCCTTCACTATTTTTAATACACCAAATGTGATTGATATACAAATGCATTTTTAAACGTACGTCTTGGTAAGTCTGTAGATGGCGAGACCGAGCCAGACGGTGCCGAGGGCCAACATGAGATGCAGCATGCTGTTCTCACGCAGACACTGCTTCACCTTCTTGTATTCGTCTGTAAATAAACAAAATAGCACGGTTCAGATCTCGAATTCATTTAAAAGTATAACTAGATAAGTACGACTAAACGAATCATCTACTGCATCAGAAAAATCTCTCATTTTGGATAATTTTATCGGAAAACCATTTACAAATCTCTTAATTTTGGTCGGAATCAATCATCAAGGGGGAATAACCAAGCACTGTTTAAGGCATAACATGGAATCACGATGTCAATTAAAAAAAAAACGACTCAGTACTTACAGCCATCATCGCCATATCCGCCATACGAGTCATTATATCCACCATACGATGAATTCTCGCCATACGATCCATTGCCCGCATAACCATCGTAGTTGGTCGTGTATTCGCTAGGGGGCGTCGTGTAGTTGGAGTAGTCGTTGCCATAGGGAGTGCTGTAGTATTTGGAGTCACTCTTGTCGTCCTCGGCGCTGGCCGCTTTGTCTGCGTCTTTGCAGTAG
>LQRL01171321.1:10606-32822 GCA_001703475.1 Hydroides elegans | reverse complement strand
CTCTCTCTCTCTCTCTCTCTCTCTCTCTCTCTCTCTCTCTCTCTCTCTCTCTCTCTCTCTCTCTCTCTCTTTTAATCATATTTATATACAAAGATACCTACAGCATATTTAGTTTATGTTTATTTTATGATTACATATAAAAATCTAACTGTTTATAAACAATATTCAAATTAAGATGTCCAACAGAAATATCGATATAGCCTTGAACTCTTATGTCTTTACATATATGTTTGCCCTCTTACATCGTGAGAGCTTATGCAATATTTGTCTCGTCTGTCGCTGGCCCCTAAGTGCTTCTTGCGTAAAGGGTAAAGATATCTAGACTAAAATATTGAGTAACTTTTATGTTCTTACCTTTGTAGATACCCTTGCCAGCATCCACTGTAAATGCAACCGCGACGAACATGGCAAAGACCTCTTCGGTTGACCTGTCAATTATATACAAGTACTTGTAAATTTGCTTTAATGTTTATGTGAGGAGCTCACATACATTACATATACCCATGTATGTTACTGTGTTTTGATATATTGGATTTTTGCCATAGATTTCTAGACGTATGTTTTCTTGTTCATTTTCCAGATTTTGAGTTTGTGCATTAAAACCTCTTAGAACGTCAATAAAAAGGGAGCAGTTAAGGGGAGAACAATAATTGGCGTTCAGATTAGTTATATGAATATTGAATAACCAAAGCCGGCTCTGTGTGTATTCCCACATAAGCACATGGAGATACAGATTCAAGTACTAAAAATTTCGTTACTAAGCTGACTTCCGTTACTAAGCTGTAACTGTTTCTATGGTTACCTTCGCGCCCAGTCCATGACCTTGCTGACATCAAGTAGCGCAAACACGATGCAGAAGAATCCGTTCCAGACGCCCACGAGCGCGTACATGGGCAGGAAGTCGTAGCCGAGATCGTCAGAAATCGAGTAGATGACTGCAAAAGGACAAAGTGAGGTTTATAGCATGAGTTTGGGAGTGAGATATTTAAAGAATTAATAAACTTTTAAGTGTGTGGTTTTAAAAAGTGTTGCTAAGATGTCTTGGCCTTATATTATTTTTTTGTTTTGTCAGCTTTGACAAGTTCTCTAAAACAAGTGAAACGTATTATTTGAAATAAAAGGAGATATTCTTAATAAATTGTGATTTGGTTTGCATAAAATAGGCGGTTATCATTTGCATTGTCTGAAGCATACCACATATTTCTTTAACTCCCGTTATTCTGTAACAAGAATACAACATATAATATATTCGTGCATACTTTTCACATAGATAGCGAGTGGCGCAGTGGTGAGAAGCACGACCATGGGCTGGCCTCCGAAGAACGCCCACACGAAGCCAGCGATCGTCTGCCCGTAAATCGCCTCCTTCACACCTGCGCATAGATAAAAGGTGAGGATAAAGATTCGTAATCAAAAATCGATATATATTTTTGAAAAAGTTTCGACGTATTCATTCATCGATTTGTTCATTTTTTGGATTTTTTTTCAAAAGCAAATTGTTTTAACATAATAGGTAAATTTAACGTAGCTTTTCAATTATCAATTAATATGCATGTTATTTCTGGTTTGTATTGCAGAAAAAATATGATTTATCTCTAAAAGGACCCAATTTGTAAGAACAATGTTTAATTGAACATGTTTTTCGTGATGTTCAATGGCAACACACAATGAATGCTATCATGTATCAGATTGATTATACTTTCGCTTGTAGTCATTGAATTTTATAGCACATAAAAACATATTTGTTAGTTTTATGTGGATTCAATGTCTCATTAAAATCGATTTCGTGTCCTATGAATTATACATCATAACGTGCGTTTGTCTTAAGTTTAAAGTAATTAAATAGTTTCTAATGGAAAGGTATGACGTATGTATCAATCATAATGTCGTTAAAGAACGAGTTCTTTAAAGAGTTTTTGTCACTTCATTAATGACCCTTTATCAACAACAAAGTATTAGTCAATTCAGGATGCTTCTTTTTGGGAGGGTTTTATTCTCACAGAGCGAAACCGAGACACGTTAGACTCGTCTACATACATGTATTAGACCAGATAATAAACTGGCTAGTATGATAAAATTGTGTTTAGTATCCCTATAGTAGATTCTATCATTTCAACTGTTTTAATGATATCGTATTAATATCATACATTGTGTATAATTGTACATTGAAATATACATGTATTTCACCTATTTTCCCGCCAGTTTCGTAGTCGTTGAGATGACCCAAGGCTATCGTTGGCAGCAGCACGGCGAAGTAGAGAAAGAACGTGGTCGACAGCGTCTTGGTGATTGTGCGAGGACCCACGAATCCTAGGTAGACAGAAAATAAGGTAAATTAGGTAAATAAGGAATAGAAAATAACATTGCGTTATATTAAACATATGAATAAATAAAGAATTTTGTTACTAGCGTTTTAGTTCGAAATATTTGCTTTATTTGTACTTATATGTTAGCTGTTTATCTAAATTATCATATTGATTCAAAGGCCTTACCATCTACGAAATCAGATATGTAGTGTGGCCATCTTCTCTTGATATCTTTTGCAATGCCATGCCCGAATAAATTTCGCATGCGGTCCTGAAAACAAAAAGAAGCTTCAAAATTAAAATCCATTAAATGTTCATGTACATATAGTTCAGTGAACGCCTGTAACTGCTTTATAACCACATGCACATACGATAAAATAACAACCTTGAGCATTAACTCTTACCAAAATGGACGCGTCGACAAAAAATATCTTAAAATTCCGTAACTCTAAACGAAATTGACAGCAACAACATCTTAAAATTCTCTTATCCTCATTCTTAGAGAAACTCTCCACTTTTATACAACACTTAACCCTCCTTCGCTTAACCCTTAAAGCCCCCACACTCACCTCTCCATCATCGTCATCGCCATGGCCCCCCTCGCCATGTGCCGCCCCCTCCTCGGCCACGGCGCCCATCTTATGCTTCTTCTTGGCCTCCCTCTGCGCGTTGGCAACCGCTTTGGTGTGGTCCCAAAGGACCGAGGTGAAGTCCTCTTCGGTAGTGGCGTTCTGCAGGGCGTAGCGGAACTCCATGTCGGTGAAGAGCGTCGAGAAGGTGCGGCCCATTTCCAAGGCCGTCTTTGTGCCTTTCTGTGAAGAGATAGAGTTTGTGGAACATGATGAAACATAGGAATAACTGTCAACAAAAGATACTTTTGATGTATTTGAGTAATATCATTCCATTTGAATTAGGCTACATATTTTTTTAAGTAATATGATAGTTTATGCATGAATTTTCAAAATGATATTTGCATTATTCCAGATTCGTACCTGTCTGGTTGGCGTGGCCACGAGGATGATGAAGCGCACGTCCTGACTTGTTCTGCCCAGGTTTGCCGCGTTCTTCAATCTCGCCATGGCCACGTGGCGTTTCTGTAGTGTTGGCAACGTGCACCTGTAAATAGGCAAAAATATATAAAACATGTTACTCATATTTTCATTATTAGTCTTTGTGTGTTACATTAAGTAACAAGGAAAAAAAAAGGGTTCTCGTAAACGCATAACACGCAGCGTCTCGATTTCACCGGGACATCACATGCACGCGTGTTTTAAAATTAAATTACATAAGCAAACAGTGTTATAAGATACGAGTCTAGTTATTTTTAACAGTTTGTGAAAAATATATTTCTAACATTTTTTTACATATGCGACAACAGAAATTCAATGTTACGAAATGTAGGAAAATATTATATTTCAATTTAATGCATCATTGTATTTTTTTTTTTGCATCTAAAAATAATATCATTTTTAGTTCATAAAGGTTATACAGATTATGATTGAATGTTATTCAATCGATTCTGTTCAGAGGAGAGTGCAAATGTGCAAGTTTTGTGCTATAATAATAGGTGAAATGAGCAATTTTATATCGTCAAAATCTGATATGACACGTTGTAACGCACACGGTTATAAACGCCGATTACATAATACAAGAACAATTGAAGGGCTTAGAGCATAAACATGTTTAGTGCGAAATCATAGTTTTGAGAAAAATGACTTTGAAAGTTGCAGATTTTCATAACAAATATTCCACATGTTTATTGCGAAAGACATATTTAAGCACGATACAAAAATTGATTTTCGTATTAAGATAATATAGGTATTTTACATGGCAAACTAAATGCGAATAACACGTTTATTGCAATAGACAGGTTGGTGCATGTTTCTCACTGAATGTCACGGTCCAAATCAGTATTTTGATGATTTTCAAGCACGAAATTTGTCAAAAAATGCTCATCGTATGACCTTAATACTAATAATGATGTTAGTTCACATATCAAAAATATTGACTGTGTCGTTAACTCAAAAACATGTTTTTAGCACTAAACATGTTTATGCTCTAAGCCCTTCAATTATACTTTTTGTTGGTGTATCAGAATTCTATATATTTAAAGGAAATTATGTTATTGCTATTGTGAAACAAGTATAATTATTGAATGTTCATTGGCGTATCAAATTTAAAAGCGTATTAGTAACAATAAATAAAAATAATTGATCTAATTGTCTTAACTCGACCGTCATGTACTGAAATGTGACCTTAAAAAACTTAAAATAGTTCAGTTTTTGTGAGATTTATGACTTTTTTTTAATTCGTTATTATTTGCAATGCGAAAAAAAGTATTGTTTTATCAGATGACTAATCAAAAGGTAAAGAGATTGCCTTTTCACTTTTTCAGCATGTCACCAACTGTAGCGTCATTTTTTCTTCTTTATACATACATACATAATTGCTCAATATTAAATATAAGAATAATATTTGCATATAATTTTACTGAACAAGCTCGGATAGAATTGCAACGAAACTTGTGTAAATTTCGAATTTCTTATTTGCATATTCAAATTAGTTGATGAGGGATATTAGTTCATATATTTAATTTGTTTTAAGATATACAATATATTCACGTAAATATATTCATTTATTCTTATCTATTGGATGATTCAGCCATTTTCTAATTTAATTATGAAGTCAACTATGAAAAAAGCCTTACCATGTGTTTGTTATTTAATATTTTTGCTAAAATTTGAATTATCATGCGTTGAGGGAGTGTTGGTCTATCTATAAGCACTCATAAGATACTAGGATTGATCATTTTCTTGAAAAAAAAACTTTATAGGAATAATATTTTTTATTGGATTATATCTCTCTATGAATTGTCTATATATACTTAAAATGATATGTATATTTTTTTTTAAAATCACGATAACGTTTCAATTTAACTTGGTAATGTTCTTGGGAATATTTTATTATGTAAACTTTCAAATCATACTGAATAGCGGTTAGAGCTAAAGTTGATCATGAATACGGGTGTTCAAAGACACTCCCCAATTAAACGCCCATATCTTTCGTGTAGGTAGAATAAAGTAGCCAATACATATTATTTTCTGAGATCGACTTACCTTGGTGTTTATTCAAATTAATTATATCCTGACATGTTTGATGGAAAAAGATAAAGAGGAAATACAATCTATCAATTATTAAGGTATTACATGGGTGTATGAAAGTGCTTGTTAGTCTTTAGAAAACAGTAAAAATATTTCTTCAATTTAAATGGTCCAACAATAAAATTGATGCCCATTTCCTATAATTAATGATGGAAAATCATATTTTGTATAAATGCATGGCGGTCATAATAATTATTCTTAAGTTTCGAATGATATATTGCAAACTGGTCACGCATGTTTTTTTTTTTATCTTGAAAGTCACTGACCCCTGGATATGTTGGAATCAGAAGTGATTGCTGTGTTGTAATTTATAGGTATTTTAAATGGTAAAAAAACTAAAATTGAATCAATATCAAGCCGACTTTCGTAGATTATTACACGGAAATTCATGAATATGTATATCAAACGGAGGGATTAAGCCTCCACAATGATATTCATGATTAAAATAATTAAATTAAATGATCTAATTATGAAAAAAAAATGATTAGCAAGAAGTAAATATAGTTTTTATGCTCAACTCAATTCAACACAATTATATTGGGGATATTCCCTGATGCCATGAGAAATTGAAAACCTCTTATGTAATGCATGCTATATGTAAGATTATCGGATGATTATATTGGCTAATACGAAAAAAACGTGTATAAATATGTGACTGGTGTCAGAAGTCTTAAAGATAGTTTATCAACAAACATCAAAATTAACTCGTATCATTTATTCTATGATTGTGGTTCTACATCAAATACGGTAAATGTGTTATATGTTAGAAAGTTTAATACACATGTATGGTTTATTTTGTTAATGAATTAGTTTTGAGTCCCATTTTACGAACTTGTCAAAGTGATTTTCCTTTATAAAACTCGCTTATTAAAAATGAATGCGATAATTAGCATTGAAATCTCTAATTTGTTAAACAAAACCGATTTTTTTATATTTTAAACAATGATTGAGACGTAGTGTGACCTTGTACTTTTGTGCCTTTTTATATGAATAAACCTTGACTTGGTGAGATGCATTTGTCTTTCTTTCCTTTGATCAATTGCAGTTTATTGCTATTTAATAAGTTTGGTTTTCTACATTTGTAACCTTGCAACAGTTTCTCAACGATTGATGACAACGAAACGAACACAATAGGCCTATAGCAGAGAACAGTGTTATCATTTAGTGCATAGTATAGACTAAGGATATTTTCAAGATACACGTTCAAGTGAATTAGAGTATCTTCGAATATGACATTTTATATTTTCAATCATTTAGTTAGCATATTTTTATTGCACAAATAGTTCGAAAAAAAACTAGGAGGAAACTCACAGTATAGTGATCCATTGTTGGTCGTAGTCCATCCCTCCGCGAGGCGTTCTGTATGTTCCCTGCATCGTTTTACTCAAATGATGTGCTGTGGACAGTAATAAAATGACTGAGTGTTAAAAAAAACTTATTCTCTAAATAACTCTTTTATGGGTCCTGTCCATTTAAATTTCTTGAAACAATTCAATATTTTAAAACTTTTTTTCAGTCAATCTATTTTAGAAGTATAGGGAATTGATTATATAATTATGCGCCGCCTTATATCTTTTTTATTATTTATTATTTTTGTCGTTATTATTTATTATTTTTGTCGTTAAATAAAACAATGAAACTTACCACTTGATTCACTGGCAAGGCAAGCTGCAAGAACAAAAAAAAAATTGTATTCATTTTATATTTATGAATTGTATTTGTGGAAAATGTATTTATATGAATTAAAAAGTAATATTCACTTCTTGTGCCCAATGATGTTAAGAAAACAATATAAAACATCTCAAAATGAAAGACAATATATGCATATCACCAATATAATTTAATGTTTATACTACTTTGATTCAAACACCAAACACATAGTTAAAGATATTATTAAAAATACAGAATAATACAGCACTGTAACCCAGGGAACTTTCAATGCGGGAAGCAGTCAACTTTACAAAATGAAAGCACAAGAAGCAAATATCTTTTTTGTTCATATAATAATTGATTATCAAGATAGACATTTTATCATATATGTATACATTCTGTGCTAGGGCTTTCGGTAAAACACTAACCAATTCTTCTAAAATTGAGAGAATTATTACTCCCATGCCCCTCCCTTTGGATACATTGCGTCAATAATGCTGGTGCTGGAGCTTGTACTGAAACATAAAATTGGTTGAAAACCCCAGATAGAAAGTGTGCTTATTTGTGGGTTTGATATAGACAGGTCCGTTTCTGAAATCAATTTTTGATATTTTCATGAAGAAACTATATACAGTGAATTAAATTGTGATGCGATATTTTGTTATCGATGCAGCGCATGTGCATTTGTTTTTCTCGCTTTATTTCAACATCAAACTCAATGAAAATATTTACAAGGATTACCGAATCCACGACAAATGTTATCTAATTCCATCACCAACTTCCGTTACTTACCACTATCATGCGTGAATATATCGAGCTTGGCCTCATGCACCGACGTCTGTTGCTCGTCCTCGTCAATCACTTTCTCCAGCATCGTGTCCAGAATGCCCTCCAGATTCGACTCTTCCATGTCCAAAAATAAAGTGGCTCCCTTGACGAAGCTCTCCACGTCCGACGTGGCCCGCACGTCAGCGCCAAAGTTCTTGATCGGGAGCCGCTGTATAGGGAAAGGGTTGTTGATTTGTTGAATGAGTGTAAGAAATCTATTCATAGAAGTAAACTATTGGACTTCGAAATAAAGCCATGTTTGGGGAATGGGGCAGAACCCTGTTTCGTGATCGGGAGACGCTGTAGAAGGCAATTATGGAGTAAAAAAAAAAACAAATAGTGCGTGAAAGGATTTAGTCTTCAAACTTACGACGGGATGTTAAAACTAAGCAACGTATGGGACGGGGCAGAACTTAGTTGATAAAATATAAGCATATTATACCCCAAAAGTTTAGCTATGTTTAGTATACACTTATAGAAACCCTGGATTTTAATTGATTACGGCATTTACACGTCGTGGTTCATTATCATTTAAGATTTATGAAACACGTATGGGTATCATATAATTTAACCACATCGGGTAATTAACCAACTTTCTTGCAACGGCTTGAGCAATTTATCATTAAGATTTATCATCATTTATCGAGGGACATTTGACTGATATGCATTGAAACTGAAACCCTCTTTCAAATTTGCATATGAAAGTTTATTTGCCTCGATATGAAATTTATGTACGATTTTTTTTTATTGAACATCGTCATTTTAAATTTCTAGTAAGAACTATACATAGGCGCTAATTTGGATGGTTTATTTATGGCTTGCGATTTATTACAATTCGTAAGAAATAGAAATAACGTACATGTATATTTATAACATAATATGTCAGTATTCCGTAATGTATTTAGTATGCAAACCGGTATTCGTTCCAAATAAAGATGCCACAAGATCGATACAAAACAGTAATTAATTAGTTTAAATAACGAGAATTTGAAAACACTTCATAAATGGGAGATGGGACTTTGATGCGATAAATTATTAGAAACGTGACCTTCCATGTGTTAACTCGTGCAAAAAATGTAACTAAGAATAAATAGCTGGATTTTGCAGAATTTAATTTTTTTCATAGAAAAAAATATTTATCTATTTCAGAAAAAAAATATCAGTCAGATGCAAAACCGAAAAGCTTTTCGTCAACAATTTTAAATAACATCGAATAGATTGATGGGACGAGTTTTATGTGATGTTTCTCATTTAGTAGGTGAACATCGAGGTCGAAAAATGTTTTGATATGAATACCGTTACACGTTGACAGTTTTAAATATGTATGGATAAATTAATATACAAAAAAAGGTTATCATATTAAGAAATGCCTACCTCATGTCTTGTATATTGTAACGCGACATCACTGTCCTCTGAAAGAAAGGAAGAAAAAAGCCTTTAATTTAAAATAATGAAATATTTACAATCGTCAAATAATTATAGTTTTGTTCCGTAAATATCTTGCAGGATTTGCTACGGAATAATAACTTTACTCACTCGAAAAAAAAGTAAGAGCAACACTTTAAATACTTATATTTGCCCTGTTTGATAAACTTATTAACAAGTGAGACCAAATATCAAACTTTTAATAACTCAAGAGGAAGTGATCAAATATCTAACTTAATAGTTCGAATTTGATTATTCTTCTTCTTTTTGTTTTATATCTTGTTCATCGTGCAATGCAAAATGTATATTTGAACAGTGCTACTTGAATGTTTTCTGTCTGACTTTCGTCATGCAGTCAGTTTTTGAGGTAACAAATTGTAACCACCAAAAAGTAAATTTTACCATGATTAGTGAATCACGAGTCGATGAAAGAAAAAAAATCATTGGACTCTTTTGTTTTCTCTCTCATCATTCTCAAATCACGGATAAGAAAAAATAATAATAAAACGTTGCTTCATTGAAACAACGTTTTAAAAGTTCCCTGGTTAAAGTAAATGAGTTTCGATATTTAAGAAAAAAAAACATTTATTGGAATGAGCGTAAAACTATAATAAACGGCAATAAAATAGTTGATTGTACATACCTTCGAACTCATCTTTGATGCTGTCAAAGTAGAAACTGGCCGTGCTCATCGCCCGCGACATCCTTCCCGTGCTGGGATCTTGATTGTTAAAACTACTAATGCTCATACTGCGCGACATGTTCTTCGCTTTCGCCTTTTCCAGCGTAAAACTGGCGCTACTCGCGCTGCGACCCATCGGTAATTTACCACCGATACTATTATGGCGCGGGCCCGTACTGTTTATACTGGTGCTACTATTGGTACGCGCCAGCGAGTTGCGACTGTTCAAAATGCCATTTTCGTTGCTCAGTTCGTACGAGGGCGGGCAGCTGTTGCATTTGTCCGGATCGAAGCTCTCGTCGTCTTCTGGAATGTTCGGGGTGTCGTTGATCTCCTTTCCTCCACCCATCGTGAATTTCATGCTATAGTCAACAATTTCCAACAATTAATAAATGAAGTCCTCTCGAATATAGTATTTACTTGCTTTTTTCGCTTTTTATCCCGTGTCTCTTTTAATGTTTTGCGGTTTATTATATGTATTAATTTAATTGTGGAACTTTAAAGAAATTAAAAGATAAATATAACTCGTATGTATTTTCTTATGTTTTTATCATAATTAAAACACATTTAAATTTCGAATGAAGTTCCTTTCGAACTTTTAAAGAGAGTGAGAAGAAATGGCCTGTTTATCTAATATATAGTTTCAGAACAATACAAGTGAAACTTTTTTGATTGGTGATTAGAAATAAGGGGGTGATCTAAAAATGATTTTATATAAATATTAATTTCACTCATTTTTTTAAAGAACAAATATCGATGTGTTCGCTTTATGATATATTAACATCGACATTTTTACCAATGTATAGTACATTTTAATTTACAATTAACGTTTAAAAAATAGTGCTTTAGAGAATCCCAAAATTCAAAACTGCTTATCAATGACGCGCTTGCACTGCAAACATTGAGATCACCCCCTACTATCACAGGCATATTTCAATGATTGTCTTTTGAAATCCAAAACGAGGCTGGTCTCGTTCAGATATTGAACACCGCAGCTGGGAAGATGTTTTTGATACAAAACTGCGCTGCCCCTCAATTTGTGCTGACGCTTGAAGACTAAATCATTACCTTTAGTTTTTATTCAAATGTACTGTTCATTTGAAAAGGAATTGATGAATAATTGAGGTGATTCTTATTATTATTACGACATTTTTCGTGTTCGCTTTTTTAAAAACTATTTTAAATATAATTGTTATCCATATACACGAATGTGTATGTATGTCCATTTTCTTGATTATTTTATCACACATTTAATATATTTTTTCAATATTTGTTTTCATATATAAACTAAATTTTGCTGGTTAAACCTCTAACAATGATATTTAACGGAAATTACATACCTTCTTGTCTTAAATCGCATGTTCGGTTGATTTCTATGTGTTCACTCATTTCTATTTCAAATCAAAATGTGACTTTCTAATGCCTATATCATGCCAACATGTCCTCATCTGCAAACTCTGAAAACCTATATTTTTGTTTGTATTTGTATAACCTGTATTGTTTGCAGGCCCTAGATTGAGTTACACGACATATATTAACACATTAGAGCACTGGATGTGTTCAAGCGCCTCCGTAATCGACTTGAAGTTGAAAATATATATAGTGTGTCCTGGATCTGTGGAACGGTCAATCATTCTGTTAGACATACCATACCTTTCATTACAAAAATGTACTTTTTAGATTTTCTCAATATCAACAAAATCCATATAAATATAATCCATCAACATGGATCAAAGTTTAAAATGGACTGAATTATGAACATATTATAATAACGGTTGGTGTTTAAATGACATAGCCTATATCCCTACATTAAAATAATACATCTCGCTTTTCGCCGAAGTACGCGAATGGAAATAACCATTCTTGTTACCCATCCTGAATGACAGTTAATGTAAATTTATACTAGTACGACAACTTTTATTATGGTGTTTTATTTTCAAAGTTAGCATTGATTGACAACTCACCCTCGATATATTTATTCACGTCATTTCGATGAAAAAAAACGTTGTTGAAAAATATATTTGCGCTTATTTCGTCACGTTTTGCCCATAAAGTTAGGCAATAAATTAAGAACTATATAAGAAGCAATGTTAATTTCATGCTTTTATTTTTATTTTACGATATGACATCAATTTGTATGCAAAACAAATTAAATACCAAGCGCCCGTGGTTTTGTAATCAAACAACAACTAATAATTTACTTGGAGTAAACTCAAATTCTAATGTATATGAATTAAGATGGTTTAATAATGTTGTTTAATGTAGAACTAGAGGATCAAAATATTTTTTAAAAAACTTTCACTCAAATTAACAACAAAATCGTAGTTGTAATTGACACAATGAAAAGAAAAGGCCGATATCTGATACATGCATTTTCAACGAACAAAGGCGGATCAAGAACAAAATTAACCGGAAACGACAATAGTATAAATTTTAGAGACGAACTCTTTTTGGTAAAGCCTCTGAGGGCGAAGAGGTGGACACCGCGGGCATTAGGGCTGTGTCGGGTATTTCTGGTAGTCGAACCCAAATTTCGGTCTGAGAATTTCGGGTCCGCTATCGGGTCGGATCAAGTATTGACTTCCGGTGGTCGGGTGGCAAAACACCCGACCCGACACGGTCCTAGCGGGCGCCCTCTTTAATTACGCGCTTGACGGAAACCCTTGCATGGATGCGTTTGTTTATCAAAATTGTTGTTACATTCACTGATTCATCATTAAAAAGGCATGGTATCCTGAAACTGTCCTCTCATGCATTCCACGAGATGCGCAAACTCTTTTGATGCAATAAAAGTGATTGCATTATCAAGTCACTTAGTTCCTTGAAAACATTGTAATTAGTGGCACTCTCAATTGCCACCCCGAGTGATTGATATCGGTTACCTTAACTTGATTTCACCTTGAACTTATCAGACAAACTTTCTATTTGCAATAATAAGATATCACGTTGACTTATGGTATAGAATTTGTTCCAAGGCTATAATGATTTATTGGTTAGAGAACTTAGCAATAAATTCAATTTTCGTGTGAAATATGTTATCAATCTTCCTGTCGCGCAGTATGGCAAGCACAAAATGCTGTTCGGATATTTAGTGTTAAAATCCTTTGAAAAACATCTTTGTATATCCAGGGAGTTTGAACTCATTGCATGCACACGCATGAGAATAAACTATTTTATTGCGTTTAATGACTAATATTAAATTAGCATTTAACTAAAAAATAACTGATTTCCTGTAATTTTAAATTAGCTATTAATGATATTGAATGAATACCAGTAAGTTGAAATGGGATAAAAAATACTTAAAGAATAACTTTTGTTAGGAACATCAAATTGAATAATTCTAAGCTTTGATTCGGACATTACTTATAACATGTACATGAATGTGTTAGTTTATTGTCTAAGATTTTATTGCAGAATAATCACTTTTTACTTTTTTTTAAAGATCACGTTTTGAATAGTAAAAACGTGTAACTCTATAGACTTAAAAATCAACTTAATTTTTCTATAGAATCTACATAGTTTTTGGGGTTCAAAGACTGAATAGTAATGAGTAAAGACAAAAGAAAAAGAAAACGTGAGACTGCTGATCAAGTAGAAACCGCTAAATCATTGTCACGGTGAACGAATTTTCTGATCATGATAAAAATCAAATCGGTCTAAAAGCTATAGTATGAGATCATATGTGCAAATTATCAATACAATATGTGAATTTAAAAAACTATCTCGCAATATATTCTAAACTTTATTTTTGAGTCTAGAGCCGTCGCGTTGGCGTAAAGTGCGAGTAAATTATACTATCCTGTTCCGTCAATCTGTCTGTCAGTATGTTAGCCTGTATGATTATGCACCATTCACATATTATGGTCATATTAATGTATAATTTGCAGCAAGGCACATAAATATATGTTTGAAAATTTTTCAATAAATATATATAGTTTGTTAAAACAAATATCGAAAAAAGTGTTTTGTTCTTGTCCATGATTCGGGTACATCTTTTATACACTTATCGAAGGGAAAGAGATTTTACATATAAATAATTCGTCTCATGCAAAGTATGCTATATTCATGAATGTGTTCAGTATACGACCACGCTCTATAAATGTTTCCATTGCGTCTTTTAAACAGTTCACTATTATCTGAACTAGTTTCTTATGCGTTTTTTTTAATTAATTAAAAAATATCTCGTAACTAACGAGCCTGACCTCTTACCCCCTGCTATGTCGAGGTCGCGGCCTATTTATTTGCTTCCGTTTGTCTTTTCTGTTGTATGGTGAAGGTCAATTGCCAAAATGTGGGCACAATTTTGTTCAGGACCTAGGGGAATCAGTTTCGTTTCTCTGCGACAAAAATGCATACGAGAATTATGTGGGATTCAATACAATTAGACCTCCCAACCATTAAATGCACCACCCTAAAACGCGACCAGTTTTTGAACCACTTTTTATTCTTCTTAGAAATAGCACAACAAGTATATGTATTTACACCAAAACATAAATTATGGCCATGTTTTATCAAAAATGGCCATAATCAATATTTTTGTGTAAACAAATATGCTTGTTGTACTATTTCTATGAAGAATAAAAAGTGGTTCAAAAACTGGTCGCGTTTTGAGGGTGGTGCATTTAATGGTTGGGAGTTCTATATCAAAATAGTAAGATGATGAATAATCATGGCATAGTTGTTCATGAAATGACACGCCCTGAGTTAAGGGGGCGCTTGATAAAATAACGGAATCCAGTAAGGGGGTAATGTGTCAAAGTCAAATTGAAATATATGACTGATGAAATAATTAGCTTGTGCATAAAAGGATTCGTACATGATAGAAAATTGGTGGAAGAATGAAGGCAATCAAGATTTCAAATCGAAACTAATCACGTAATTTATAAATCAATGATCTTTAAGAACACGGCGCTTTACATAACATTGATTTTTGAGGTACATTTCATTCATCAGACGGGCGACGAAAACAATTATATCAAAAATAAAACAAAAATATATTCGGTTCATTTTTTTATTTATAATGTCTTTTTACTTGTACATGTTAACTGCTTGAGATATGCCAGTAAACGTGTTGTCAACCTTAACAGTTGAATCTCGTTAAAGCCAAGATAGTTTTTGGATAGTACTGCGTTTGTTGTGCGTATCTATCTTATTTTTTCGCACCGTTAAACATGGAACAACCCGAAAAATCAATCAACAAATATTCTTTATTAAGTGATTTTCATATGTGGGGCTTTAACGCGATTCAGTTGTAATTTATAACAAAGTTTATCACAAATAGTGTTACATCACCTTATATATAGCAACCACGTATGATCACACATAAAACATGTCAATTGTACATAAAATAAACAGTATGAATACAAAACTCACTAATAACTAAAAGTGTCGGCAAGTTGTACATTATCGATATGAATAAAGCATGCCCATGTCATGGCAAAATGTCATGATTGAACATATAGGAAATTAAATTTATTTAATATCTTTAATTAAAAAAAATATATATATATTTTAATATTTTTCAGATCCAAAAGCTGTGTCTTTTATTTTAGCATATTAATGAATTCAACTTCTTTAACATGTGTTTTTCAAAAGAAAATAATCTCCATTCAACTTTTCAAAACATATTTCGATGTTTAATAAAATATAATAATGGGTTTATAACCCCGTTATCGAAGAAAATGAAAGCACTGCCCGACTAATTGAAGGGAATATTAGACTCAATGTAAATTCATTTACTCTTTTGAAAGCAATGTTTATCGTTACAGTTCTTGAAACATAATGTTTTTTTAAATGTTTTTTTTTCCCGTAATTTGTTTCAAATAACATAGCTCGTATTAGCATAATCAATAGGGTGTCACAATAGAATAAACAGTGGTTCATTTAAGGCAATCAAAATGTGAGAAATGAGCAAATTATATGTAACATTTTGATACGTGAAAAAATTAAGAAAAGAAATAGTTAAATGCATGAAATGAAAACTCATAATTTGCATATAAAATACAATCTAAAGAAATCACATGCAGCCACTAGAATCAATCGCCTAATAAATTCGTAAATGCCTTTTGATTTGACCAACAATTATTATCTATACTGGAATCCCTTAAGTCAAATTACCAGCTATTTACAATTATAACTATGATACCATAAGTAATTCAAGTAGTTTAACAAACTAAGGCTAAAATAACTAAAATTCAGATTTTAAAATGTCTATATAAAGTGTAAGTCCACAGTCAGAGTAAAAACGGTAAAACAGATATCAGCTTTTAAGCCGTATCTGTATGATTTAAATCTTCTTTTTTTTTCAGTACTTTAGTATAGCACATCACAGCACATTGAGCATGTGTACTGTTTAAAAAACTTCAGTTCCACACAAAAAAGTCAGTGAATCTAATGACCGTCTATAGCATGCAGGTACTTTCGTTCGATGACCACAGGAACGACCTTGTGTCTGAAAAAAAAACAATTCACACAATATCAAACAATTTTTTAAAATTTTCACTTGGTGAATGTGAGCGAACAAAAATGAAAAGTATTGACGCTGTCTACAGCTGCTGTTTCATGCAACTTAATTCAACATAAATACAACATTTTAATTCGATTTACCTTCACTTTTGTCGTAATTCGTTTGACCTAGCGACTTCGCCTTTCCATTTAAACAATATCTTTGTATCTTATATATTTGTGTGGCCCAGCATAATTTATACCTTCATATGTTTTCAATATGACCCCGCCTTTACCCAATATTAAACCATTTTTTTATTTCACTTTATCAATGGAAACGAACAAAATTGAAAAGTAAAAATGCAAGTCTTTCAAAATGACCCCCGCGCCTTACCTGATAGGCAGCAGCAACAGAATCAAGACGGGGAAGGTCATCTTGAGATAACCCAGAATAATCCAAACCTTCATATATTTTCAATATAAACCCCGCGCCTTACCTGATTTATGAGCTGGAATAATTGCACTTATAGAGCACAGCCTTACCTGATAGGCAGCAGTAGGAGAATCAAGACGGGGAAGGTCATCTTTAAATAAGGAATGGGCGAGAATCCAATACCGCACATGACGGCCAGCTGCACGATCTGCAAGGCGGTGAAGAAGTGGATCTTGCGTTGCGGCACGCTGCGGATGTAGTGGTTCGGTGGGTAGGCAGACTGCAAAAGGGAAACAGATTATGGATTACTAGTTCCAATATATATACATATATAATTATAAAATATTGAAATGAGATATTATCTAGACGAGATCGAGCACCTTATATCCGATCGGTAATACGGTGCATGCATTTGATTTGAATACATTTACATATTTATTTCCGTACTTTTTTACTCACTTCCGTCACCCCTCAAATTCACATATTTCATTTGAAGAGCATTCATCACTTTCTCACCTTACTCAATCCACCATCACTGCCACAGTTTAGCTTGTCCCATGAAGAGCATACACTCACATTATAAGCATCCCACAAACTTCCCTTCAACCTCACATACCTGTTCAGTAAACAACAGCATGATCCGCTCGAACATCTGATTTCCACCAAGGGCCGTCACCGCCAGATACAGAAACAGTCCATCTAGGACGGCCCTTGGTATGTACTGCAGGGGCTTAGGAAGCAGGAAGATGGAAAGGCCGATGAGAATGTGAGAGAAGATCGAGGTCACGCGGGTCTCGCGCACGCGCATTATCCTGGTGGGCGAGAAGAAGGCGAAAAGTCACGTTAAATAAGATGTGTTTTTTTATATATACACTTTACATGTATATGTATTCAGGTATTTAATAAGGAAGAGTGTAAGTTTATAGGATGATGCTAATGTTACAAAATACCTGTGACAATATATTGGGAGTGATGTTTATGATCTTAATAAAGAAATGAATGGGTAACGAAAAAGGTTTTGTTTGAATTTTCTTATTAATAATTTAGTAAATATTTGAAAGAGAATCTGTTTATTACTATCATTAATTTCAAACGTAATCGCTGAATTCATTCAAGTAAATATTAGGCAGAACATCTTAATTATGTTCATTGGGTAAACAATAAAATAGCTTAATGTTGTAAAAGATGCCGAATACCTATGATGAAATATTGGGAGTGAAGTATATGATCTTAATAAGGCAATGAATGGGCAACAAAAAAGGTTTTGTTTAATTGATTCAAGTAAATATTTGGGGAAAATCTGCTAATAATTATCATTAGCTCAAAACGAAATCGCTTCATTCACTCAAGTAAATATTTAGGAAGAGAACCTCTTAATTATTTTCATCAGCTAAAAAATAAAACAGCTTTGTCACGATGAGAAAACGAAATTATAAAAATAAATATTACTTGTTCCTATAATATGTAAGTATTACATACAGTGTATATATATTAATTGATGTATTTTGTCTATAGAATCAGGCGTCCGTTACACAAAATATAACAAACATCTATCAAAATACTTTATATTGATCAGAACTATCATCGAAAACCACCCCTTTCCTAAATACATATACATGTACATTTTAACTTTTAAATCAAAATTTTTCAATTTCAACTTTTTTTTTGAAAATATGAAATCATTAGGCTTATATGATTACCGCCCACCATAAAGGACTAATATATATATATATAAATTAAAAATCGCCGACTTCTTACGTTTGATAGACGTGTCCCTGGTCCACCCTGTCCTCCATATCAGCCATTGCTTTCACATGAAGAGGGCTGTGAGGCAAAGCGCCGTGCACCATAGGAAGACCCACCATTGTGAGGAACATGTTGAGCAGAGCGATTACCAGCAAGTCCCAGTGGTATGCAGTGCCTTTCTTTAACCTGAAGAAAGAACAAATATGAATAGTGAGGGACAATCTCAATGTCTGGAGTCTAGACGCTCTTTATGCCTGAAGTTCAGGTCCAGCAACTAAAACAGTGTATGCATGACATTTTGACTTTGAACGGTATAAGTTATTTGGTTGACTTCATATAAATACATATTTTACCGTTACTCAATTTTTTTTAAATGCATTTTCTCTAGTACATCGTAATGCAAAGCCTTCAATAAGTTGTGTCACGTTTAGTCATATCCATCATTTCTTCTTACGCAATATTTACTCAGCCATTATTATCATGTACATGGTACTCAAACGGACGAAAAGGCAAAGATACGTACTTGTTTTCTGGACTGGCGACCATGGCCGCCGAGATGTTCTGGTCCATGAAGAAGAGCAGCGAGAGACAGAAGCCGAGTGCCATGGAGACGAAGATGGCCTCGACGCTGAGGCGGTCGAGTTTGGCCAGTTGGAAGATGGTGCCCTCCTCGTAGCTGAATGGGTCCACTGGAGAAACGGAAATAAAACATGTATGTAGAGATAAGAACATAGCCAATTGAAAAGGAGATTCGAAAACCACATGTAGGGCGATCCTTCTTGTGATGAAACGAGATTTCTTAAGAACAAAGGATTATTTTTTTTCCTGGAAATGTGATACATGTATATGGGTTTGAGTCAAAGAATGTTGATAAATGGTTATGAAGAGATCAGAAACGTAGTTGTTTATTTGCAATTCAATAATAGGGTGATTTCGCAGCAAAAAACACTAAGTGGATGAAACCCGAATAACTTACTGTCGACCTTCCTGAATACCCAGGTGCCGAAGAAAGACATGATGAGCACAGCGACGGGAAGGGCGTAGTCAGCAAGGATTTCGCGCTTGCCCGCGTTCAGGAATGGCCTGAAAACAAACCAGAAAATTACATACTGTTCATTTATGACAACTTAATCATTGTTTTTTTTTCTCAAGAAGACCCTGAATATATACGTCATTTAACATTGGTATCATGCAAGATGATATAAAAAGAAATAAGGTAATGTTATGTCATCATTTTCAATAGAAGAATTGTTGATAATTAAGTGCAAATGCTCCCATTTCAAAAATGCACCTATTTCGCAAAAATAGTAATCTTATACAATGAAATACATTTTTCGATGAAACATCATAAATTACAATTTGTAAAACCTTTGTGCACCTGACAAAACGAAGCTATGGTTGTCAAACCGATAGGATCACATCTCATTATTCTGACAAGCCAAAATTGGGGCTTAATATTTTTTAAACAATCTCATTTATGCGTAATTGAATACGTCACTTTCCTAAATGCTATTGTTATAAACATCTAATTACAGTCATTTTTTTTCATAAATATGATAATCGTAAACATATTTCGATATGTTCATTTTTGTATACGTAATAAAAAGTGATTGTCCACCTTTAACTAGATTGAGGACAATTTTCTTGAGAAATAAATAGTCCATGTTTTTTTACTCCATGAATAAAGCGCGATCAGGCCAGCATGGCACTAAAACTGAACTCCAAGTCAAACGTTTTCCATTAATTGAAAATCAGAGACCGAATATCGTTATGCAAAATCTCCGGATGTGGATAGTTTTACTTACGTTTTCGTGAAGTTGAAAAGCGCGAGGCCGACCCAAAGAGTACCAAGGGTCAGGAGGAGAAAGAGGACGCTGTTTTCTCGAAGACATTGGTGGCATTCTACCACTTCAACTGTAAAACAATCAAAGGTAATGCTATGTATATATATAAACTTGTGCTGTTTCATGGATAATATTGAATAAATCAGTACCAGAAAGGGAATTTTAAAAATCAAAATACATGTATAATATTTATATGACGATGGACATTTTTCACGACGGACGATTCGTTATTAGTTTTACCACCGTCATCTTAAATTTTATCTTTAACTATATGGCTGAAGTATCAATATGTTTTTAGATACAAAAACTTCTGTGTCAAAAACAAATTGATTACCCAACCTTGTTGATTGATCGTGATAACCTTCATTTTTCCCTCTAAAACACTACCAAAATACTGTAATTAAAGTAAATCAAAGGTGCAAAAAATAAAACGAAAACGTAAACAATAATTGATAAAATCGCCCAAATAACGGTAGAGTCCCTTGCCTCATAACTTGAAACCCCCTTTCTCTCCGTACTAATGATGGTTTTTATCAGTATACAATATTAAAGAGCTGTTCCCCAATCGAAACTGCTGAGAATTATATGACCGCGTTAATTATCCTTAAACGCCTAAAAATCATATTTTGTTGTCTCGCAACCCTTGATTACATGAATCAAAACTGCGAAAGTCGCCGCCACGGGGTCTTTTGACAGACCACTTTATAAAATCTAGACAACCTTGAATTTTGAGTGGGAATATATATTTTCTTCGATTTTGGATGTACATGCAGGCACAAGTCTCCAAATTCTTTTTTTTTAACCGATCCCTCCTCCCTCCACAGTAATAGTATGTGTGTAACCGCACAAACAATGCAGCTATGACTTGAATATATAATCGTGGATAATCCAGATTTAAAGATGCGTCTAAAATACAAATAGAAGATGTTATTAAGCAAACATACAACAAAATAATGTTTTAACTTTAATCCATTACTATTTATAATATATATCAACCAATACTCACTTAATGAGCAATTAGCAGCTGCCGCGGTGGCATTGAGCGGGTCCACAGTTGTAGCGAGTAACGTCGTGGCGTTGTATTCAGGTGAACCAGTGTCATTGCAAACCATTTTGGTTACAAGACCGTTGCTGTTTCCATCTGCTCGCTCGCAGGCCTCTGAGTCGTAGTTCTCCTCGAAATCTAAAGAATGATTAAAGAGAGTGTACTTTAATTAATACAATTTTTATCGGTCTAAATACTCTATATTAAGAAAGATAGATTCTAAAAAATCTTTGCGTAGAGACTTAGTTTTTTTTGGATCGAACGAGCCATTAAAGCGGAATGCTAATTGAAAATTGAATTTGTTAAAAATATTAATATATTTGTTAACAACATGTACATATATCTTAATCATCTTAATCAAGATTCTATTAAGTATGTTTCTACATAGTTTTACTTTACATCACCTCCCATACTTCCGATATGGAAGGGAGTTGTAACTGTTTTTTTTTATTGTTCAAATACATTGGATAGATATGTATTAACAACTACGTTTTACTAACCATGATAAATGTCTTTACAGGCATCAACAGTAAATGCAATGGAAATGAACAATGCAAAAATCTCTTCGGTAGACCTGAAACATAAAAACATACCAATATTATTATGATTATAATGACAAACTTGTTTACAATAAAATTTAATAGGTTATTAA
>LQRL01171295.1:29471-41304 GCA_001703475.1 Hydroides elegans | reverse complement strand
TGGAGACAGTGAAAACGCAAACGCGAACGCAAACGCAAACGGATACGCAAACGCGAACGCGAACGCAAACGCAAACGTACACATGGAGACGCCACTTAAAACTACATACATGTATTTTTAAAAATAAGTTTCAATTTAAGATTCATTCCTTTTAATTTTCCTTTCTTTAGTTGATCGTAATTTAATCATAAGAAAAGATTCAAAATACATTGTAATTTGTAATTGCTTTAAAATCACGATTTCCCTCTAAAATCACACAAAAGAAGCAAGACACAATGTATACGCGCGCATTTATAATTTAGTGTTCGTATTTTCAATCTTTTTTGGCAATGTTCCACCAAAACCAGTTTGATTGTGTTTTGGGGTCTGAAATCAGCTGTTCAGTTCAAAGACTGGAAAGCCTTGAGAAAGAAACGATAACAACAACAACGCACATGTCACTTGGGTTTCTTTGTTCGCTATTTTTAGAACAACTTTGGGGAATCGTTGTTGGGTTCAATATTTTCCTTTAGGAACCAAGGATATAAAATGAATAGATTAAGGGTTCATTTGAATAAGTTCTACTATAAAGTAAAACACCTAGCAACGAGAACCGCCTGTTTATGGGACTTAGTGCGATTTGTGTTGCAATCATTTAAAAGAGTATTTACTAATAGAGCTAATATTTTCCAATATAATTCAAAATAAAGGCACTTCTATTTTCAAGAACCCTACTTTTAACACTCGATTGACTCTTTGAGAACTCTTTGTTCCTATTATTTCTATTTTATTTATCTTATTTTTATCCTGCAAAAACACGTCCAAAATTTCCCCTAGCACTAACATCAACTTCCGCGCTTGTCGTAACAAAGGAAACAAAGACAACATTTTTATCGAAGAACTAAAAACTATTATCGGGCAGGATAATCAATGGACCTGCACTGTTCTAACCAAGGGAAACACAAAAACATGTTTAGTTACAATAGTTTTTGTGGTTTATCTGTTTAATTGGATTTGGTTGTCATGCAGGTTCGTCGTTAATAATAATTCTATAGAAGTCTATTTTAAAATTACAACCAATTTGCTGTTTTAACAAATTAATCATCACAATTGCCTATTTAATACATTTTAAACCCATTGATCAATGTTCTGTCAAAGACTTTACAGAAAAAAAAATCCCATGGCAAGACTACAAGTGAACAACAGTTGTTTTTGTCTAAGCAGTTTTTATTTGAATATGCTAATATGAACACAACTACATTTATAAACATACATATGTACGGTACCTGTATATACATAATTTCAAATACCTAGATTATATAATTTTACCAGGACGTAAAGGTGTCTAGGTGATAAATCTCATATAACTTAACGACCTTTGTCCCAATAAAACAGCTGATTTAGATATGGCCTGTTTCCGCGGATTTAGTCTTTGTCTATTTTAATGTAGGACTTTGTTATCTGAACATGAAGTAGCTCTAAGCATACACTTGGTCATGCAAAACAAAAATAAAGTTTGATATCACGGTGCATGGTATCGAAAGTAAAAACGCATCATTTTTGTAAGCACCTTTAAAATAAGGAAACGCGGTTATCATATCTAAATAAAGGAAGGTAACACGGCTAACTCATGTGCGGCTACATGATCAGACCAAAGACTCTTTGTTCAGACATAGTCTCTATAGGCTTATTAAATGACGTTTCACAGCAAACCGATCTCAGACTATCCTGTTTCCACACGTTTTTCGTGGTTTTCCTTTGTTGTCGGAAAATCATGTTCATGGCGAGTCGGTGTCGAACCGCCAGAAAAACGGTGCAAGGTTTTTAAAAAAAGACCTTTGTCTATACTTATATATGTACATGATGTAATGGGTGCATTAAGTTAAAATTGAAAGGTTCCTAATTGGCATTTAATCCACCACGCGGTTCCTTTTTCATTGTATTCAGTTTAAATTTTAATTTTCGGGCACTAAACCAAAAGATAGACCACAAACTTGAAGTCTCGCCAACAAAGGGCAACATTTTGGCGCAAAAGATTTAATTAGCTATTTTAGACAAATAGTTCAACAATAAATATTAGCTAAACAGCAACGGAAAGTGACCCGGCTGTCCGTATGCTGACCTCTGGAATTATATGATGATACGATGTTTTCAAATTATAAAGAATATCGGCGAAAATATCACGCACGGCTGATTGACAACTGGACAAAAACCATTCCAAATGAACACCATGAAATATGTTTTCTATGAGTAAACAGCTTTCGGTACGTCCCTTCTGGCAGTAAAATTGCTAAGTTCGAACAGCCTCCAACCCTTCTCCCTGTCTGTCGCTTAATTAACCGGCATTTATGGACAGGCGTCCACACCTTATCATATGCAGCTTATTAATGATAAAGCCTGCCCTCTCAGGAACTATATGTGGAACGGACATATAACAATGACCCTAACACCCTCATCCCTCCCCTCACCCGTCTGGGTCCATATGACTGCAGCTAAACCTTTGGCATGGTCATAGTTTACATATACAGAGCGGGCGGATATGAACTAAGACCGACCCCTGGGCATAACGTGAGAGAGGTATCAACCATTATATAAACAACGTTACATAAAGGTAAATATAGTTATTAATGAGGTGCCTGGTATATCCAAGATTATAGATCTTGATCAAGAAATTCAACATTTGAGTTCAAGAAAAGTTGAGTTCATAAGGCCACGTGGAAGATAAAACATGGCAGGATGACCTCAAAGTGAACTTCCGGTTTCTTCATAAAAATAGACATCCGGAATAATGAAAAGACCAAATAACAATAGACCTATGTTGTAGACTCGGCAACTGGTGACCTTATAGGCATATGTGGTGACATCTCGGATTATTACTATAAAATATCTGGAAAATTAAATCTACAATTTTTCATCTAAGAATAAAAGATGTTGATAACAACAGAGGGGACAGGGTTTGGACAAGGAAAACCAAAAGAGAGATCAAGAGTAAAAACCAAATGGGAAACAAAACGTTAGGACAACTGATTGATGAATAGCCTCTCCATATATTCCACTTTGCATATTCTTCTGAAGCGTGAGGCTCGCCAAAGGCGTTGGCATAGACTGTTTTACCCCCTTTGCTGTCTTGGACCCATTAAGCAATACAATGCCCACTGGTCATTCAATACGGACATCCCGATCGAATCCGTCTTTGGGAGAACGACCGCACGTGTCTTTCAAGAAACGGCATATTTCAATGTCGCACCCATTTGCATTGGAATTTCTCATAGGTAAAGTTTACGTTCCCTCTGTAAACAGGATGTAGAATGTGAACACATTTTAATAAAACGTCGTGTTTGATTATTTAATATAAATCATTTCATTTATTTAGTTCTCCTTTTCGCTAATGAGCTTTTCATGGTCCCCTTTTCACTTCCTCCAGAAAAAAAAAAACCTTTTGGGTTTTGTGGCGATGATTAATGCGCGGCACTTTTTTTCCGCACTCGCGGGGTCATGTGTGATTCGTGAGTAAGTGATTTGGTGCGTAATGAAAAAATGCGACCCTTGATGGGACATGAGGCAGGCAAAACAAAGGCCATGAGAAAGAGATGAAAACAAGTTCCAAATCAAGTGCCTGGATATTTTTGGTAAAGAAAAATAAAGAGCTGCAAAATCAGGATGCGGGTTCCTACAATCTGCTGGTCACTTTATTATGGTGGAAACATGATGACACATACTTTGTGAGAAAGTAGAGACTCTACTCCTTGTAATGTCCAATTGGTATAATTTGTGAATATATAACGCGGTGATCATAGGCTGTTTGTCTGCCAAACTGGTATAAAATATGGTGAACCAAGCGAAATCGCAGACCAAAAGTACCGTTGACAGCTACACTGGCCGAGAAGGCGAATTCGCAACTGCACAATTGTGCACCTAATAAATAGCCGCAATCATTTCCTTCGTAACCTATCATTTCTAAATGAGCTAAAACGGCGCCCGTTTTCTCATACTCCTTCGATTATAAAGTTCAATGTTACAATAGCTATTTGCTCGGCAAATGATTGTCTGGCCCGTCCCTAAGCAACCAACTTGCGTAAGCTAATTAACAGCAACATGAAAAAGGCAAATGTATATATATAGATTGTCTATATCGTTACCTGTTTTCATACATAGCAATTAAGCGCCGACCTCCAAACGTCATTGCAAATAAATGGTTTCCTTGCAACAAGCTATTTTCAAATAAATCATTATATGTTTAGATAAGCTACTTTTAATGATCTTCTTCAAACATGCATCCGAACAAGAATAATTTGGTTTTCATTATAAATTAAAGTAACTATCGATAACGATTCATACGTCATACATTGAAGCTCTGAGTCGGGAAATCGCATTCAACGTTTAGCAATATTTGGTATGAAAGCGTCCGAGCAAATGTATGATTAATTGTCTATTTCTGCACATCAGGGAATGCCAAGTAATTAGACGGGTGCCTAAATATACATATTTTATGGTGCCAAAGAGTCATTGTCACTTTTCGTTATTTAGCCGCCAAAAGGTAATGTTCGACTAACATTTGAAATTGTTTCATCATTTAATCAAGGTGATACTAAAGGCCTGCAACCTCATTGGCAAACTGAGAGACCCCTGAGAAACTTATCGGAGTTCCATATGAACCCCGCATACAGCCAATAGGACATTTCTGTGTTGGTATCACAGAACTCTTTCCATCATCACAACAGAATGACCCCAGAATACGAATTAAAAAACGAATTTTAAAATCCAGCATTACAAATAAACACTATACCCCTTGGCCTACAACTCCTCGAGAGTTCCAGATTTCAGCCACATAGCCAGTTGTTATTGAAAACGCCCTGAAATAGGATAAATTAGAGCACGAAAGGTGTCCTCGGGTCATGTCGTGACGTGCTTTGCAGCAAGAGCAATCCATTACACAAAAAGGATCCTCCAGGACTGCCCGAAACATACTCATTTTTTTGCACTTCGGCTGACGCAAAAGGCATTTTCTCCGAACTCTGTTGTTGTCAGTGGCTCATATAAGAAAGCAACCACGTTTTGTGGAATGAAAAGAAGGGCCTATACAACGAAAATGAAGCTTAGAAACACAGAAACCCAGAACTGCTTGGCCTAGCAAGTTAATAAATGTATGTCCGTGATAAAAACGTAGACATTGTGTTGAATGACGTCTGTAAAATTGTGACAATATCCCTTCTCAATTAAGGATGACCTTTAAACGTATCCTGTAAAGATATAGGCCAGGCTCTGACTCAGTCATCTAACTTTCAAGACTCGATGGCTACATGCACCCCATTTCTATGCAAACTATGATCACCTTAACAAAAATGCTAGCCAGTAATGAAATAATGGTTACGCAAATCAATTTGGGTTCTTTTTCCTGGAAACGTAGTTTGATGAGAACTGAGTCTCAGATTATAGCAGAGTCTATTCGATTAGTCATCTAGTATGACACTTGTCACAGACACTGAGTAAATACAGAGGACATTACATTTGCTAAGCAACGCACCATCTATTAACACGCAGGCAGTGCAAATGAAAACCTGGGGTGGGGTTGTCGGGGGGAGGGGGATGGTTTGGCGTTGTGAGTAATAGATATGAAACAGGCAAAAATGTGTCGCTGTTAATTAAATGTTTTATTTAGTCTGTGTTAATGAATAGCTGAATAGGTTTAAATGTGACCAGAAAATGTGTTGTTTGCTTTGTCTCCAGTTACATTATTAATGCAATCCAGGCTAGAGATCTGGAAATATATCGCGATCATTTGTGATCTTTTATGTCGTTTCGAATTACAAGGGGTTGGATCCTGTTTACAAGTGTGGATATCATTTTATTGCTTTTATTGCACTGGGTTTTATTCACAATCAATTGAATAATTCATTAGGGTGCCATGTCAAAGACTTGTATAGGCTAACGATAATGGCGCAAATTAGATTAATCGAAACGAGAAAAAAATATTAGTTAGGAATAAACATTTGATTATGTGCTCATGAGGGAATCATGGATTCGAACGATTTCAATCGCTAGCAAATCATCGTTTTCAGTATCTTCTTTGTAGGACTAACTCTTAAAAAGTCCTTAATTTAGCGAAAACAAATTTCGCTTAACACCAGGGTCAATTTCCTGCGCCGACCTTAATGATCAAGATTCATCGGCTGAATTTAATGCGCTTCATTTAATCCTTACTCGATAAGTCGCCTTGAAGCTAAAATCGCATTTGCTACGAAACACGGAGAATCAAGGCTGGTTTCGTTTATAGTTGGGACAAACAAGATCCTCTTTGCATATTCTGTGATATGCCATCCTCTAACCAGCGCCTCTGGTAGGCCAAAATAGGTTTAGACTTCTACTGTAAACAGTTTGAGACCGCGTTGGCATAATCGCCAAATCGAAGAGGGGTTGGTTATTAGGGTGATTCCAGGACGAGTCCAGTAGGATTTTTGGGCCACCAGAATAGGGCAGAAAAACCTACATACATGTACATGTAAAGCAATATAGATCAAAATATTATTGACATATATTTTTTAATCATACGCAACACTCTGTTGTTTACATACAAACCACATGAGGACTCTTAAGCTACACAATAAGCTCATAATAAGATCGTTATCGACCCTTCGTGTTATATTTTCTGTCCTGGTGTTGACAATCTTATCGAAAAGAGTGTTTTCTATACCTTGACCTCATTCATGGGTATCTCCCAAAAATCAAACATAGCCCGGGTACAACGAGATAGAATTTGGTTAATATATATGGGCAAAGTCCTTGTTTTTGTTTACATGCATGTTAATAACCTCTTCAGACCCCACATCCCTTCCTCACCACCCCCTCCTTAAACCTCATTATATCCCGATGTCATGTGTTCGTATCTAAGTACTGGGTTTATGTAATATAGGGATAAAACACGACTGTGAGTTTGTATAGCTGATTAAGAGCGAAGCGAAACTATTACAAAACGAACGCCGAAGGCGTGAGTTTTGTAATAGTTTCTTCTAAGCTCTTAATCAGCTATACAAACGAACAGGAGTGTTTTATCGCTATTATAACAGTTGAAATTAATGCATAAATACATTAAGATTCGAACTGTATACAAAAATTGCGAACAATTAGTAATGATAATAACTTTTTATGACGTTTTGTTTGAATACTTGTGTGAAGCACAGGCACAAGAACTGTACTGCAGTATTCGCTCAAAATGAGTCACGCTTATTAGCCTCTCCTCATTTGCATACTGAATACTGTGTATCGTTCTTTAATGACTATTAATTCAATGCTCGCGCTTCAAAGAAAATAGAGGAAAAAACAATTCCATCATGTTATAATCTAAGATATAGATCCATCTATGGACGGCAGTTTTCGATATCGAAGAATAAGTGTCATATAGCGTTCACGCATGAGATATTTAACGTCTTTTTCATCGATAAAAGGGAGTGTACAGTTAAGTATATGTCACCTCTACACGTGATATCTATGGATGCTGACATCATGTACATATAAGTTAACAAGACTGTTATGTCTCGTTTGAACGACAAAATAGAGGCGTGTGACCTCGTTACAATAACAACAAAATATCAGGTTTTTGCAAATATATGTAAGACAATTTCTATATATAAGATGGGTCTTTAGTTGATTTATCCTGAATATGTCAATCACATCTTTAATATACATACTTTCTTCAATCAAAATTGATAAAATTTCTCGAAATTTGAAGCATTGGTGCCCTAGATTTTATGACGTCAGCTGGTACCTGGATTCAAAATGAGATTGCAAAGTTCAAAATGAGATTGCAAAGTTCAAAATGAGATTGTTAAGAAAGTATACTATAAACGAATAGATAATACAATCACCAAGGACAATGGCCCATCAAAGTATACAAAGGCACTTAGGATCGAAGGTTTGGTGCTTCATTTACATGTATACGAATGAGTGTAACTTTACATTTTATTACTTTTTAGGGATTTTAAGTACGAGTAGATTCATGATGATTTTGCGATATGATCAATGTTCGTTTTGGTTGATAGTTGCTATTCGATTATAAAATGATAACTACATCACGCACTTTATTTTGATTAATCGAAGAATTATGTTAAGGTCCTGTTAATGATCCATTCATAAATAATAAAGTTGGTACAAATGGATAAAATAAGTGCATAATGGTAGTGCATATCCTGGAATAATGTTAAAATATAGCAGATTTCTCAGAATTATCAATCAAAAACTAAGCTTAACTACAAAACCAAATATATTAAACGATACATAATAAGAAAATTACATATTGTCTGTGAAATTTATGAGGAAACACAAGAGCTTAGTCATACAGTCTGTTTTTATCTAACGGTAATATATTCTAAATGTAGCCCAGACTGCAGAAACAGATGATTTATAGTGACGACATGACGATCATTTTTCACCTTACAAAGTTAGATAAACTGCTATATATAAATATATTCGCAGTAATTTGACATTGCATATACATGTAAATTGTATATCATATTTGATCTTGCCAATAAGGTAGCACATTTCGTCTGTATTGTAATTGTCCAAATCAACTGAGATATAGACTACTAACAGTGTTCAAAGGTTAACCCAATATAATTTTTTTTTAAGGTGGAAGGGTAGGGTAAGTGTAGTTTTTGATACTTCTAGCTAACTTTACTTCCCCATTGGCTCGACCATAATGAATATCAGATAACAACAAATATGGAATAAATCCAAGAGCTAGAGATACCCCTATTGAAATGCGGACAATGTCCTTTAGGGCAACATTTTATTAGCGTTTATTTGCACAAAAGACGAACCAACATTATCAAATCACAGGATCCGCTATTTTGTACTCGTATAAGAGAAAGAAGCAAGAAATCGCCGTATCCAACGATAAATGTCGATGACCAGCCGTTTGTGTAAACACAGAAATCACCTATTAATCAACGCGAGGGCAATGCAATTACCAATGAAGGTGAACTACCGTCGAAATATACGTGAATGGTCTTGCTTCCAAATTCTAAATGATATACCACAAAACTTTGATATTGAATGTGTTATTTAATTTAAAAACAAAATCACAAAGTTGTAACTCATTTTGACACTAGAAATGCAGAAACGATACTTATTGATCCAAACAAAAACATATAAATAGATAACTCCTCTGCTTTAAATAGCTCTTAAGAAATACATGTGCATCTGAACGTACATATGATGGAGGAACGCCGCTTGAAAGTGAAGTCATAAGTAACCAAGGCAAAGCGAGCCATAAAGCAATCCTTTTATCAATTACCGGTACAATATCTCGTTTTTCATGTCCAAATAACGGTGCCGCAGAATATAAAAATAAAAAGTGGGTCAGATAGGCGATATCGGGTGATTTGTTGCTTCTTAGATTAAGCCGTCAAACTAGATTTGATTGTTGCATCGAAAACTCCAAGCACGAGATGTGCGTTCGATCCTGAGATAGAGTCATCGGGCATGGTAGAGGTAGCCTATATGTTTAATAATTATTTCCATAATATATATTTTTCAAATTTGATAGAATATATTGATTCAATCTTATATTATGTTTAGGGACAACCACATGTAATAATGTAAGCCATTTTTGTTTATGAACTGCTGACAGCTGGCAATAGATAATAGCTAATTGACATTTCGACTGAATAAAATTATCAATTTTGGATTATTTAAACATCTGTGATAACATTAACTGCTATCTGAAACATCTTTTTGTGTATTATCGAAGCAAATTGTATGCCAATATAACCTGACATGGCCCCGATGAAAATTGATATTTTATAATCTGTTGTCATCGAAAACGACAAAGGATTACTGATAACATATGGTGCAATCCCCCCGGCATTATGTCAGACATAGGACAGTTTGTTGAACTTTTAATAACACAAGTTCACATAATAGGTAAATCTATTTATCAAAGGAAAGGAACACAGACTAATAAATTGTTGACGTTTTGATTGTATTTAATTGCAGGCTATAATCGTATACCTAATATTCGTGGTTATATGAATATATATTAAACAGTTCGATGCAGCTCATAATGCTTTGCCCAGTGATAATTAATGAATCGTGAAGTGTTTACGAGATAAATGAATATGTCTGAGCTAGTGAGTTCAGTCAAGTGAGAATACTTTATCTGACAGAACAATTATTGATTGCCGTATATGTTTACAAGATCCTTAATATATAACGGCAAATGTCTGTTATAAACATACCAATATATCCACAGACGAAAGTTGCCATAATACTGAAGCTGCGAAAGGGTAACTCACCTGATCTCTTGTGCTCTGGACAGGAAACAGCATTTTGTATTTCGTTTGAAAAGCAGTATATACAGGGCGTCATATAGATTTGTTTCGATTTCAGATTCAGGATGATACCACATCAGGTTCATACCGAAACACTTTTGAGTACCGGTAACTATCAGATTTAATCGAAAATCAATATATGACACCCTGTAAAATATCCCCAACAATCACACCATAGAAACTTACTTATAACACTATCATTTGCACCGAAATCGCACGATATGCGCGACTCACACCTATCTCACAGCGCAACACAATACATTACATATCCATTGTCCCCCTCAACGAAAACGTCACACAAATCTCCCCACAAACACCTACCTTTGAGATGAGTTCATCGTGATTCGCCAAGTGCGCCCGACAATGGACACAACTGTATGTCCGGTGGCACTTGCTGGGCAAGTAGGCTTGAAATGTCTTGACCATTCTGACTTCGGTTTCTCCGACCGCTGATTCGGATTTCGTTCGACGACGTGCAGGAGCAACGTCCGATGACGCACGGGACGCTATGTTTGGTGGCGTAGAAGGAGCTGACTACGCAAATGAAAAATTTAGTGGATATTTTCCACTAAATGTTTTTTGTAGCGCAACCAGTATTTGTGGCAAATTCGCGTTTTATGATTTTATGTAGCAACAGTTATATGTCACTTATAACTATCCGTTAAGCTGCTTCAACATGTATAACTGTAATATAACAGACTGTTCCGCCACTGATTGATATTGTCACCGTAGTGATGCTTTGTTGTCATATGTTCACTGATTGTTAAGCTATTTTCATTAATCATCCGGTTGTCATAGGATAGCAAATGAGTTCATCTAATCCTAACACGGTGCTCATGTATATATTTATAATTAATCCAATATTCACATCAACTAATCTTATTCCTTTAATTTTCAACTTAATTTAATCCTTTGTCGCACTTGTCGCAAGTTCTGAACGATTATTCAAGGACGTATTGTTATATTGCCAATTGTGACGTCACAGAGTGGAGTTGTAAAGTAGTATCGACATCTGCAAGATAATAAACAACAAATCAATTAAACATAAAACCTATTTATAATGATGTTTATCGAAAAAAAATCAAACCGAACCATATAAGGTTCTTAGATATGCTACTAACAAAACATGAAAATCTGCATAAATATGTATAAATTAAAGACATAAACATAGTTGTTATGTAACCCAAAAAATAAATATAGACTACATTTCTTTATTGACCGCCTTTGTTTACACAAAAAAACATGTAAGCCTTCTAAATACAAGTCAAAAACACGACTTATTATTCTAATGAGAGAACAGTCGAATTACGAAATATAATATTTTATTTCAGTAAACATGTAGCCTCTCTACACTTCTATTTTTAGTGGGTAATATGATTGTCGTTGACGAAACATTATAACGAAAAGTATATTTGCAATTGCTATACGCATGCAACCCCGCCACAAAATTTCAACTGGTTATTTATAGCTCTCTTAGTCTTCCGTTGAAGAACATGTATACAGTATAGTTATTCCACAAATATAAATGC
>LQRL01171295.1:0-20786 GCA_001703475.1 Hydroides elegans | reverse complement strand
AGTGCGGCATTTGACACCATTAATCACGACATAATGCTAAAAAATCTCGCTATATCACAAGGTCTCGGTACATCAGTCGTGAAATGGTTTGAATCCTACCGTAAAGAGCGTACTCAACGTGTGGTATCGAAAATAGCATGTTGCATTGGACTATGGAGCAGCACAAGGGTCTAAAATAGGTTGTCGTCTATATAAGAAATACATAGAGCCCCTGGGAAAGTTACTAGCAACCTCTGAATGTTCTAACCATGGATACGCAGATGACAATTTCATTGTGTTAACGTTTCAGAACTGTGAAGCCCTGTGTTTTAGTTTTATCTTGATTATCTTATGTTTATACATTTTTGACATGTTTTTACAATAGCTTTTGGTACGAGTAATTTTCTTGATCATTTTGGTATTGATATTTATTAGTGTACAATAGTTAGTTTCCATATACATTGGTGCTTAAAGAGTTTTTTCTTATTCGTATGTTTCAGTGATGCCTCATCAGACTGCTTTAAAGTTCGAGTTATAATATTCACCAATCAATAGTTTGGTTTATTTGCAAAGATCTGATAATTCGGTAAGATTTGTTTGTTTATTTACTTTTACATGTTCACTTCCTGATTTACAAGTTGCACGATTTACATTTGAGTTTAAAAGTCTTTTAATTTATCATTATCGTTAATATAATTTAACGTGTAAGTAGCTTATTTAATACTTGTTCTTTTGATATGTTTGATTCTTGTATGCATATTAGCTTTGAAGAGTAGTTTCATTTTTTGTAAAATTCTGAGTGATAATTTTAGGTTTTCTCATAGTGTTTTTGTTTCTACACTCGTTGAAAAGAGGGATGTAGACAGTTTCGATATTATATTTAGCCTTCTGCATGTTGACATCCGGTTTTAGATCGCTTATGCGAAGATGCTTGAAGATTTTAATAAATGAATAAGTAAGCTATATTGGTGTTATTCCAGGACTTCCACACTCATCTACACTCCTCCATACCCATTCATCGAACTTCGATTCGGCACATCTCCCTGGCCTCTGCCCATAAATTGCCCACTTCACGTGATCCCCTTTCCCGGTTGGACCCACCATTCTTCGTCTCCCCACCCCAGCTCATCGATTCTCGATTTGACGCATCTCCCTGGCCTCTGTCTACATATCGCCCACTTCGCTTAATCCTCTTTATCGGTAGGACACCCAATTTTTTTGTCTCCCCATACCAATTCGTCGATCCTCGATTCGGCGCATCTCCCTGGCCTCTGCCCATAACTCGCCCCGTTTCCATACGATCCTATTTTTCGGTAGGACCTCACATCTATTGAGATATATACTATACAATGATAACTATTTCATTACATAATATATCTAGCAAAAGAATTGTCTTTAGTGAAAAGTGAAGGATATACATTCTACCAAAACCACCATGGTTTAAAGTTCTCATTTGAGTATCATCCCCGCATTCTTTTTAGAAATAACTCGAACCGGTTATGGTTGAATAGCCTGATCTTAAAAGAACATTTGGTATTAATTGAGAATAATCGGGTTGTTAACCGAAAAAAATGCTCCTAAAAGAATGGGTTAACCGAAATTTTAACTCTAACCGTTTGGAATAACTGTTTTCTAAAAACATGTATGATAATAGATTAGATTGAGTAAAAATATTAATTTAAGTATGATATTGATAACTCCCTCTACATATGTTTCAAAGTATTATAAGATTAAATACACCCAGCTTTTGTATAAATTAAATCTCTTTAAAATTTGTCTGAATGCTCATTCCTTTTTATCAAACTCGGAAAAAGTACAGTACAAAAATGTTAGTAAAGCTAGATGGAGTTTGCTGAGGAACACCTTTTGTGAAGAACACATCGCAAGGCTCTAATCTTAAATTTTTACGACATAACTTTACAACACAGGTTTCACTTTTCCCTAGAGATTACACATAAATCCCTCGTCGCATCATTGGGTTTTATTACTAGAAAAAATGATCTAGACTTACAATAAAATTATGTTTTAAAAATATAAAACTTATAAAGAGCAAGTAAACATAATTAAAAATAATCAACTGTCTAAGTGTTAGGTAAATGCATAGACAGGTTTATTAGATGCTACGTTCAGCAAAATTACCAAAAATAACACTATTAGAATGAGGGGATAAATAGACAGACTTACTAGTTATCAAGTTTAGCAAAATTAATAGAAAATATAAGAAAGACAGATATTTAAATATTAAAAGCCGTCCATTAAATAAGTATATCCGTTTAAAAAAAATATTTTTAAAGCTAAACTCAAAGTAAAGTGTGTGTTACAAGCCCAACACTACGCACTATTACTCTATTTTACAATCCAAGTTTTACGTATTCACCTGCATAGCATAAAAATAAATGTGAAGCAGATTTTCTAGCCCAGGCTTGATACACTGACGACACGAAACATACTGAACTCATTTGTCAATTACAAATGAATAAATACCAACAGTCTTTTCTAGTATACTGCATCTAGTCATCATAGAAATTAGACAATGTTATGAGGTTCGCCTTTTTTAAACATTAAATATCGTACAATTCATTGCTAATAGATATTACATTATCTTTTGGGAAATACATTTGCCTCAAATTTACCGAGACTAATGACAGGGTAAGCTTATTTACTGAACCTTAAAGTTTTTTCGGCTTATTCCTCACATCCCCTACTCTTTTCTATACATTTTTGAGTTTGAATATGGGAAATACAAAAATGAATATAATTTATTAATGATGTTTAACTGAAAATGAATGAAAACATAAAGTAAGATATCGAACTATCAGAATTGTCAGGATGTTTGCAACTTCAACTGTGATAGCTTAACTTACCGCGTCGTGTTTTGGTTGGTGTTGCTTGTCATGTGCCTTTATCTTCTCATGCATTGAGTGACTCGCTGGGTGTCAACACGCACTAAGATAAATCCATTTCCTCATTTGCCGTCTACGGTGTCCTTTATCAGATCGCTTTGAAAATAACATTGTGCCACAATATGTCAAAAGAAGAATTTTTTGAAAATGACATCCTACAACGACTTTCTCGCCCCTGCTATTTGTGACACCTTTTTTGTAACCGGTCTTGTCAAAGTTACTCCAGAAAAAAAAGATTTGTCATAACACTTGAGGAAGGAAATCAACCAGTAAATGGAGGAAAACGCGATCTGCATCTGACAAAGAAAAACATGATTTCACAAAGGGCTTTGGTGAAAAATATGATACTCACAGAAAAAACAGCGTATTACCATAGTGCTCCAAATAAGGCGGGAACGGATAGCAGGACTATGTTTCGGATATTTCAAGAACTACTGAGCGATTGCAAAACCAACCCACTACCTGATGTCTCACCCCAACCTAATGCCAACGAATTCAACGTCTACTTTGTAGATAAAATAATGCGTGTGAAAGAGCGTTTCAATGAAAACATGGACCCGAAAACTCACGACGGTAACTGTATAACGGCGAAGTTGGAACGTTTTGCACCAGTGGACTTCGATTATGTTTTATAACTAATTCGTGTATCCCCAAGTAAGTCGTGCGACTTGGACCCCATTCCTACGAGCGTTCTTAAGTCAATCGCTGACACAGTCGCCCCTGTGATCGAAAGGATTATCAATAGCTCTCTTGAAGCCCGAACGGTGTCATCTGTTTATAAACTGCAACTGTGAAACCACTTTTGAAAAAAACGGGACTGGATACAGTCCATAAGAATAACAGGCCTGTATCTAACCTTGCATTCGTATCTAAACTAATTGAACAATCCGTTATAGACCAGCTAAAGGGTTCATTCAGAAATAAACGGATTAGAGGACGACCTACAATCTGCGTATCGCCCAGACTACTCAACCGAGACCGCTCTGCTCCATATTATTGATCAACTCCTCGTTGCCATGGACAACCGTCAAATCGTATTCCTGGTGATGCTCAATTTGAGTGCGGCATTTGACACCATTAATCACGACATAATGCTAAAAAATCTCGCTATATCACAAGGTCTCGGTACATCAGTCGTGAAATGGTTTGAATCCTACCTTAAAGGGCGTACTCAACGTGTGGTATCGAAAATAGCATGTCGGATTACATCGCATTGGACGATGGAGCAGTACAAGGGTCTAAAATAGGTTGTCGCCTATATAAGAAATACGTAGAGCCCCTGGAAAAGTTACTAGCAACCTCTGAATGTTCTAACCATGGATACGCAGATGACAATACAATCAATATAGTGAACAGTTCAAAATAGTGAACCCCACGTGCCAAAACCGTGTATTTTCAGGATTATAAACCGTTGAGCAGACATTAGAGGACGTACGAGCGTGGATGTTTGCGAATAAACTGTGCCTAAATGAGTCTAAGACAGAGTTTATTGTATTTGCCCAAGCCCGCCACACCAAAAGCATGCCCGAATGTTCACTTCAGATCGGGAGTGAGCGAATTCAGCCGACAAAAAGTGTGAAAAGTCTTGAAGTGACTTTAGATTCGAGCTTGAATTTCATGAAACACATTTCAAATACTGTCAAAGCGTGTATGTTTCACATTCGAAGGGCATGGTTCGATCGTAGGTATCTGAATGAAGAGACTGCAAAACGCCTTATGCTAGCCATCGTCATCAGTAGAATTGACTATTGCAACTCTTTGCTGGCATTTCTACCTGAATAATATATTGGGCAACTCCATAAAGTGCAACACGAAACGGCCAGACTCGTCACACTTACCCCGAAGCAAAGCTCAATCAACCCATTCTCAAAAGTCTCCATTGGCTACCGGTCCGATACCGCATTCGGTTTAAAATCACAATTACTGTTCATAAGTGCTTATACGGTAAAGCACCGGTTTATCTCAAAGCGCTGATGAAGCCATACGTGCCTGCTATAAACCTCAGATCGGCATTAGTTCATAGATTAACTGTTCCGAGTGTTAAGCAATCCACCCTCGGAAAAACCCGCCTTTAAATTGTATTGTATTGTTTTGATTCTTCTAAAATTTTACATTTGCCATTTTTGGCGATTGATTTTCCTAGGCAATAATTTTTTGCTAACCTGTTCCACATTCTGCTCATCTGATTGTATTTTCTTTGGTGTTTGTGTTTTGTGTGTTCAATTTTATTCGCATTCACATGCCTCAAGCTACTGATTCTCTACTTCCAACCAAATGCCTTCTTCTGCAACCTCCATAACTTTAAAGATAAGCCCCATAAATATAATAAAGAGATATACACTAAAGTAAGTCAATTGAGATATAAAAGGGGTCTTTGATTAAACATTCCTTATTTGTCAGTAATTTACTATATATATTATAAATTATTCGTGTAGATTTCCTATCTGCATTATAAGTATAACATTATCTTTTGCATTTTATGTTTTTTATGTTCTTTTGCATGTTTTAGTCTTTAGTTTTTTATTATCTATAGTCATTTCTATCATTTAAAATAAATATCAACATCCAACAGTGACGACTGATGTTTACTTCCATTTTGAAACCTAATGTCAATACACAAATAATGAAAAATCTTGTCACAGCACAAGAAGATATTTATAACTGTCATTTAGTTTCATTTTATAGCACAGTGATTATCATATATAAATCTAATGTATTAGATCATGCTAGATATTGATCAGCACATAAATAACCACAATAAAGCGCTTATCGTTTATCAGATATATAAGGAAAAGGATCAGTGGTCTTATTCAATAAATCCTTGAAATATGTAATAGTTTTTTGCGTTTCAGATAAATAAATTTACATCTAGTTTGTTCGAATATATTGAAAACATATTTAATTGTGTAACTTGGATATATTTGTGTCATAATATGGACATTATATAACGATACAGCACATGCAAAAAAACGAATAATAAAGGTACATTAAAGGTAAATAAAATGCCATTGCAAAATCGAGTCATTGAGACGGTCTCGCACCTTAAATTATTGCGCAACGACATCAAATATATTAGACATGTTATTTCTGATTTTACTGAGAGTAATGCCTGTAAAAGCGAACCCCGAATGTCGCATACAGTATCAGCGGATCATAATGATACATTTTATTCTACAATGTCATTGCAAGAAAGTGTTTTCAAGACGCTGTCGGACCTTAATTCATTGCGTAACGACATCAAACATGTTAGGTATCATGTTTCAGGGCCTGTGATTACTGCAATTTATACCTGTGTTAACGAAACTAGGATGTCACATTCGGTATCATCGGATCATAATGAAACATTCAATGAGACAATGTCCCTGCAAGAAAGTGTGATCAAGACGGTGTCGGACCTTAAATCATTGCACAACGACATCAAATATATGAAGCATCTTATTTCTGGCCCTGCGATTCCTGAGAGTAATGCCGGTTTGAGCAAAACTGGGGAGTCACATTCTGTATCATCGGAACATAATGGTACATTTGATGAGACAATATCAATGCGAGAACGTGCTATCCAGGCGACATTGGACCTTAAAGCATTGCAAAAGGATATAAAACACATAAAGCATATCATTTCTGGGCCAGAGACCCATAAGAATAATGCCAGGTTTAGCACAACTCGGGAGTCACATTCTGTTTCATCGGCATATACTAATGAAAGATCATGTTTTAATGAAGATAGTTCTGACAAATTGGACGATAATGATGTAACTGTCTTAAAATCAGTTTACTCTAATCCTGAGCACGATAATGTTCAAGCATGCCGTCTGCTTGAAACAGGTGAATGTCATCTATTTATACGTGGCAATTAAAACTATGTATTTAATTTAATTATACATTCTATTTTGAATAAACAATTCAATTTACGCTTTTTAAAGAATTGTTGCTTTCAAATTCTTATATTTATCATCTGTTGATCAATATAATCTAGATATATCAAATGCACGCAAAGCATCATAATTTACATATAAAAGGTTGTGTTTCAATCATCTAATTTATCTTAAATCTTAATTATGCGAATAGAAATATTATTTTCTTAATATATTTTGTGTATATATTTTTTTATTCATAACAAAATACTTATAATTTTGAACTGCAGATAATCAATGCAGCACTTGTGGTGAAGAAGGAGCAATTGGAGGTAAATTATCAATAACCAGAAAGAATTATATTCAATCGTTGTATATTCACGTTAGAATACAAATATACAAATCAAAAAATTTAAACTCAAAATATATATACAAAGTATATCATAAAACACCTTACCAACTCGCAATTATATTGAGTAAGATACACACATCTAAAGAAATGCTGTAGATCTATGTTTCGTTAATAAAAATGGGAGAAACCAGAATTTCAAATCAATTACGAACCGTCTATCGCTGATGATTAAACAAAAAATGAATATTTTGGTATAAGAGCCCGTCATCAATCTAAAGAAAATTTTTCTTAAGGAGTATATCTCATATTGTGCTAAGCTAACTAAGTTCTAAAACACAATATATTTTTATCATAACATTTGATATCGGTTGTGTAAATAATGAAGCTCAATGTGTATAAGTGAATTGCTTTTATTTCACAAGTGATCTTTCTACACAGATGCCATTGATTTTCTACGTTATCAACAACACGATATCGAGAACCAAACTTTAATCCCGAAAGATTCAGCGGATGGGAATCGTCCTAGAAGAGAGATCAATGGTAGATATATTGATTGTACAATTTATATACTGTATTTTAATAAATAAACTCAGTAGTATTATTTTTTGAACATTTATTAGCGATTGTTTTAATTATCTTGCCATTTAACACTATGTCTAAGTAGACTGATTTATAACTGATCGATTTAAACAGATGTCAATTGTTCTCTTCGTAATCAAACACACGATATCGAGAACCAAACGTATATCCCGAAAGGCCCAGCGGATGTTGTGGATTGTCCAGGAATAGCAATTAATGGTAGATATATTAATTGCACATAAATCATCATCATTTACTTATAAGAATATGCTTAACTTGTAAAATATACCTTTTAATTTTAAATGTGTGAATTCAAATATCAAGTTTATTGCTTGTGTATACATTTATTTATATGCAATTTATAATTTATAAAGCAAAAAATGTTCCATTATCATTTATCATCCGAACTTTAAAAACAATTGTGTGAATTATGTTGCCATTTAATTTACAACTATGCTTAGGTAAATTGATGCTATTTTATAAATGATCTATCTGAACAGATGTCGATGGTTCTCCTCCTTATAACCAACACGATATCGAGAACCAAACATGTATCATAAAAGACTCCAAGGATGATGTGAATCGTCATAGAAGAGGAAGAAATGGTAGATATATCTATCGCACATGAATCACCATCATTTACTATTTAAAAAATGTTTAATTTATCAATTCTATTTCTAATCGTTTATAAATGCATATAGATATCAGGTTTATATCGTGTATATATATTTGTTTATATATCATGGAACACTTATAATATCATACTACAGATCACTCATCTCGCACACATTGTGTCTTACCAGAAGAAGAAGCAGTTGCAGGTAAAGTATCAAATTAATAACGGACAAGTAATTATATTCAATGTTTACATAGTCGTGGCTGAGTGAAAATGTACAAATAGAACTTTAACTCATAATAGATATATATGAAGGAATTAATATAAACAAATTTCCAATACATACTAATATTGAATCTGGTTTATATTTCAAAGCTAGATTGATTGTCGTGATGTTATTGTTATTTTCAAGGCGAGATACCAGAACTTCAAACCAATTACGATCTGTCTATTGATGATGAGTCACAAGAACACCCTTCGAATAATAGAGATATGGGGATCAGAGACCGTCATTCATCTAGTGAAAATGATTCGTCAGGTATATCTACTGTATTTATTGAAGCAAAATAAGTACCATTAACAAATGTTATTTTATTCGAAGACCTTAAAACGATTGTTGTAATAATGCAGCCATTTGATTCATCATTTTGTCTATGTAAAATGATAATTGGTTATAAGTGATCGATGTTAACAGATGCTGGTGATTCTCTTCGTTATCATTCAAGGAGTGACAGCGGCAACCAAAGTCCACATGAGTTTGCATTGAATGGACTGTCTGGTGTAATATCGCCAGCATCAACACCCCGAGGTCTTGATGATACATAGTGATTTTGATATCTAGCTACTACTTACTACTTAATTATGCGTAATTAATTATTGTATTATTTATTTTTCTAACCGTGTGAACCACATTACTCCTTAACATATTTTTAGCATTATGAGAGCATGATGAAATCACATTTGCATACTTTATTTACAGTGCAATTTTACATCAATAGATTATTATAAAATAGTTTGAACTTGTTTACTATATAATTTGAGAGAATATTTGTTTATCATAGTAATAGGCACTTAATATAGGTGATTATGTATAAGGTATGTCAATTACAATTATATGTCCGTGTAATATCGACCTCTTCTCTTTTTATAATCACAAAAAATGAAAATAATCAAAAGGAAAACAAATGTGAATGATAATAAACACCTTCTACGATATTATTTACCTAACATTTCATAGTTTGAATGATTTCACTGGTTAAGTAGTTGAACTCACTTGAATTTGTCAACCAGTATAAATGTAATTTATGTGGTTAAATTTATGCTTGTTCATCTGTACTTGACGTAGAAACTCGAGCTTTGCTTTGATTGATTGTGAATAATATTTATAGTATGTTGATAACAGTAATGATCTCATATGCGATCTCTGTAGCCCTGAATAAAAACCAATTGTGATATGATAAGCAATTCCTTGTCATGAATTTTCTCCAAATTAGTATCGATGCGATTCTAAAATAAATTATTACTTAAACATTAACGAATAAAATAAAATTCTAATAAAGGTCACTTATTGAACAATGTTTATCATTGAGATCTTCCATTTCACCGTGACTGCTAAATGACAAAATAGCGTACTAAAACATAGGTTCAAAATGTAATCAAGCAGGTTTTATACTCATTAATCTAGTTCGATATTCACAGTTCATCGAATTTATTGTTGCTTTAAGGTTTATGTAACGACCGATCAATGGTTAACATAATACAACGCTGACAAACTTCTCAGAATAGAAGTTAGCTTATTCATACAATTTCCGTGGTTTATTTTAATATGTTATGACATTTTTCAAACATGACAAAGGATATGTCACTATGCATTTATAAATAGTGTAGTCAACAAAACCGTTCTGTTATTTATTTAATGAACACTTATCATGCCATATGTTGGAGCACAACGACAATTAGAAAATTCACTTACAAATTATCATTCATGCAGAAGAGGTAAGTATTGAATACACTTTTGTGGCGAATCAGGTAAAGTCGTCTTGACCAATTACTGCATGGATCTCTTCCATTAATTTTCGCGAATGTGACTTTAATTATTTTCTTAGATATAAAATAATCAATTTTGGAATGTAATCAACATGACGATAAAGCGAAATATATGATGATTGATTTTATAAATGTATTGTAAAATACAGCAAGTAAATTTTATTGCTTGATTTTGCATTTAATTTTACTATCGTTGCCGTGATTGTCACAGAGGGTGATGTAAAAAATGACACATTTGACTACACTTTGGAAAGTCTTGATAAGTATGCACTGGTTTCGGATGATGCAGGTAGAGTAGAAATGGTACGATATGTAGAATTATCAAATATGTAATATCAATAACGTTACCATGCAATACAAACAAGGCTGTATCGCCGTATCCTATAGCATTCGTCGATTAAAAATAATAAGCATGGCATTCTACTCTTTAATAGCTTTGTCATTTAGGAGCACATAATGATGCATACATAAATATGATTTATTACAGTAGACTCTCGTTAATCGTAACACTTTTAATCAGAACTATCTGTTTATCGGAACCGATTTTAACATCGCATAGTCGTATATTTGTTCTATAAATTTACTACTGTTACCAAAATGAGCGGTCCCGAGGGGTTCCGATTAACAAGTTTAATTAGTTGTATTAGTTTAAATCAAAATAATTTTGCAGAAATATTGTCAGTAAGCTTTCATGTCAGCAGCAGAATCGAAGAAAACCCGAATCGTGGTATATAATTTAAAATAGAGCTGTCAACACACTCTGTCTAATGTATACATACATTATATCAAATACATACATTGGAAAGGTCTATTATCTAAACCTTGCCAGATCCTTAAAACACCATGAATATAAATAAGCATCCCAAATGTTATCTATTTAAATTACTTGTATCAGGTCATTTTTGTTATAGGCCAATCTGAAGGTGTCGAAGATCAAATAGATCTAGAAAAGAAGCAAGCACTAAAGGGGGCAGCAGAGACTGCATTCATAGATGAATTTGAGGACGATATTTATGAAATATTTGGCAATATGAGGGAATGAATATCAGATTCGGAACATGAAGACACGCACAGAGAAATAACAGGCGATGTCTCATGCACTGTTGAGGATGATGATGATGATGATGATGATGATGATGATGATGATGATAGTGATGATGATGATGATGATGATGATGATGGTGATTGTGGGGGCGATGACTCGGTTTTGCCCTTGGAACTTCCTGAAAGTGAATATATTTCTGCCATGTTTTAGGGTTTAAACTTGCTTTGAGGATACATAATGTAACATGAACTATGATTAGTAGAGCCTTACGTTTGATAAAATAATTAAATGACATTATGATAAGGATTATAAGATATAAATGCAAGCTTCGTTAAATGCATAATCATATGTTCAGGTTTGGATCAGACGGGGGATTTAGCTGAAGTTGATGAAGCTGAGATTCCGAATTTGTACCGATCCGACGGTTTAGAGGACCTTTCATCTATTCATTCATCAACTCATCAAAGTAATTTTGCTCAAATACATATGAAGGTTTCTTTTTTTTAATTGAAACCTAATAGTGTTGTTAGTTAACATTGGGATATAAAACCCGCATTTAAGTCATTTAGTCATTGATTCTCCGTTTATTATAAGACAACATTCATAGATGTAAATATGAATAGCAAAGGAAATGATTTTTATAGTAATCAAATAATAGAATAAATAATTTGCATTAAATTAGTTTGATTACCTCTAACCATGCATTGAACTCAATAATCTGATCGATATTATTGGCTACAATTGAAAAAAGAATAGGTAACAGAAAATATTTCCCTAACTTCATGTCTTTTTCATGTTTTTCCAGGCCCTAGGATCGCAGACCATGACCTTTCTTATCCGAGCGATTATATAGAAGGAGCTGCTGCACCACTTATTCGAGAAGCTAATGAATCATCACATGAAAGTAAGAGGTGTTATTCCTAGAGCAGAGTGATATAAGATGTGTTACTTATGCTTAAAGCTAGTTTACGTTCCCTCGGAGAATTGACAAATTTCACTCGAAACTCAAATGATATTGTTATCATACAACGTGTGTAAAGTAAAAGTGGAATTTGTCAGAACTATCATATGTATATTCAACCATTTTTATACTGAATCTCATAAAATTAAATATATATTTAACGGTTTAAATATCGACTTCAATATGGCCATTTATCTATCAATGTGGCTCATCAAATATGTCGATCCATTAGATCTTGCAAGTACGCCTCGATATGAGTCAGAAAGTGACAGCGGGCGTGCTTCTCCGTACAGTTTTTCGCTCAAAGGATTTGGCGGAGATGTCAGCAATGTGGGTAGCGTTCATAACATTGATTCAACTGACTTATAAGACTGCAGAGCACATTTGTTTTTCGTTAAACTAAATTGAATGTTGTGTTATATGTAGCCTTATAAATAATGTTTAAATGTTGAGTGTTGTACAATAATGACAGCAATACGCGTGAATTAGATTATTGTATAAATGAATAACCATAATCCGTATATATCTATATATGTATATTTGTAATTATTGATATATTTGTAGTATATTATACAGTTATGTTTCATTTTCCATGCATTTATACTATAAAAACACATGCCGGTCAACAAGGCGGTTGTGACATCCAATGCAAACAGTAGTGAACTATTTAATTGTGAAATCTTTCAATTCTCCGAGGGGAAGTAAAAAATAGTTTTACGAGAGCGCAGCTCGAGTGAAACTATTTTTTTGGCTTTCACTTGTCACCAATCGTAGTATTGTTTTTATTCCTAGATAATTGGATCTGAATGTCAAAATGTCAATAATTATTTAATTTTAAATCTCCGAAAGGGCCAAAAGATAAAATTGTTCCAGTAATTTGGTTTGGACCTGTGAGCATTAATAAAACAATTACTACTAATTAATTGAATATGTAATTTTGTTTCCCTTTTTATGTCCTTTTTTTGGCATATGAAATTAATATATATTTGTTGTGAAAATTGAATTATTTAACAACCACCTACGAAACTACCTTCTACCATATAAAAATTCATATATACACAATTATCGCACATTAGAAATAAGCATTACATAAAAACGTAAGCGTCATAAATACGAGCCGAATTGTGACAGATTGCCTCCATGGTACAAGTTGTCTCATTTCTATACATGCAGAGCGAAGTTACTTCAAACATTAATTTGAAGAAATGCTATATCTTTGGTTTACAAAAGGAAAAATATCATGGGACATTTTTACAGGCGAACTAAAAATCAACTCCATTCATTTAACACTAAACTTTGAAGGTACTATTTAAGAAGTTGCTCGTTTTGTCTGTACGGTCTAACCCCGTTTTCTCATGTATATACGAGAAGGGCTATTAGGTGTTTATAAAAATTCAATGTGCACCATATTAGTCATACCGTTAATTATCTTGTTACGGTTTATCAAAAGACATACTTGAATTTTACAGCCAGACTGCCGTTCCAGACCGACAATGTGTTCACCACTTAAGCCGATTAATGTCCCTTGATACTGGATCGGTATATGTACACTGGCTTCAACCACCCCTACAAATCACATTTGTATTTGTATATCATATAAATATTTTTTTTCATTTATTCGAATACATGCATTAACATAATTGTTGCTTATAATATTCTTTTTCTAAATTGATATGGTCTTACAAAATAACTTGATCTGAGCATACCCTGAAATACCATAATGATTAATCTCACAAAATACTTTAAGGACAGTCTTGTGGATGGTTCCTTATGTAAGGTGGCTTCCTAAATATTCAACTACAAAACAAACAACCGAATGACATCAACAAACCCATGTGCTGCTGAATAAAGTTTTCAATCATCAGCTTAGCCGCATGTACTTGATCTTGGTTACCCGACAGCAGAGCTACGTTGTTATCAGCTCCCGACATCTAAAAACATTTGTTGCGTAGAAATGCTGTGATATACGCACGCAAATGCATAAAAACAATGGAACTTGTAAATTAACACAAATTTGAATAAAAATGCGTAATAATTGATTAAAAGTGATCACAATCGCATTATTATGGTTAAAAAGTTTAGGAATAAAGTTGTCATTCCTTTGTTTTCGATTATATACTTTATTACCAGTTTCAACGCACATAACTTGATGGTTTAAGGTATGTAGCTTTTCATGCACGTTTTAAAACTGGGAATGGAGACTTCCTTAAAATCAGCATTAATAGGGCCTGGGTGACATCCAATTTAATAATTATGTAACCCCGTATGTCACTCTGATCTAGGTATGAAAATACTTTAACTCAGTGTTAATTTTATTAAATTTTGATATTGAAAACAGTTACCAGCATAGTAGTATGAATTTGATAGATTTTAACTGTTTTATACAATTTAGAGCTAATCATCGTCAGTAAGATTTATTATGATATTTTGAACAATATTGCTAAAAGTATATCCTTATATGCTAACTATTTGATATATATAAATATATTTATGAAGTATTTTTATATTGCAAGATGTTTGATACATATACAAATATTCTAGTTTTTTAGAATACATCAAGTTTATGAATAAACATTTAATCAACTGAATTGACGGATATAGCTTGTATAATCTATGTATTTGGTAATTATTAATGCACAAACCTGTTAAGTGCGAAATCATAGTTTTGAGAAAAACAGCTTTGAATATTCAAAAAAAAATTAGGCAAAAGATAATTATTGCAAAAAACATGTTTATTGCAAAAGACAGTTCTTGCCCGAATCAGTTCATACATTCTCGATATAAAGAAAACATTGATATTTTAATTGATAAAAACACAAGACAGATTTGTGCACGAAGCATATTGACTTTGTGTGGTTATGGAAAATTGCATGGGAATAACATGTTTATTGCAACAGACAAGTTTGTGCACGTAAAAAAGTTAATTTAAAGATTCAAACAGTATTTTGCGGCTATTCAACAGACTTTTTATCAATAAATGTTCATCGTATCGACTGTGTTGTTAACTCAAAAACATTTTTTTTTAAACTAAACAGGTTTGTGTACTAAACCCTTCAATTCGATATTTGTGAGAATGCCATGCTTTATGTACATTGATTGCAATTCCTCCAATGCATAGTCTCTAAATAAAAACAAGGACTAACATTATGTTTCCCGCTATCCAAATACCAATGAAATTTGAGTAAAACGTTTGAGTACAAATTGCATGAATTTACACAAGCATCGAAGCAAAAACTTCCTTGAAGTTAAGTTATTAGACATTACTTTTAGTAATTTGTCCTAATTTCTCATACTCCTTTGGTTATAGGTGTAACATCGTGACATTGTCTTGGTGCAAAAACAAAAATCGACCAAGTTACGTTTGGCAACTTTATGCACATGAGTGATCCTACATAATTTATTTTATGGTCATTGCGAACTTACTGAGAGAAAACAACGTTAAGGATATAGCTCTTATAAAAATTAAGAACAATAGTTTGTATATCTTACAAAAAGACGTACATATACAAAGTAAAGCTTCAAATGCAGGTATATTGCAAGATTTTAAAAATAATTGTTTAAGGTATGGCCAGATGTGCGAAATCAACTAATTATTAGTTTAAGAATGCAAACTTATATGCACTAATTTATTTCAAAATGTATAAATTGGAGTATACATTGTACATTGCATGCTATTTATAATCGAGTTTCCATTTAAGAACATGAACAAATATTTGTTCCTCTAACACGAAAAGGTATCAAGCTCTAGTATCTCTCAATATCATACTTGAGTAGGCACACTGAAACAAGTGCTAAAGCAGCCTTTTAGTTCCTCGGCATCCGTTTTCAATGATGTGCAAATTTTAAAGATTCTTGGTTGTACGTCAGGGAACCTGTCACTTTAGAAGGTATATATAAAATGTCAGGAGTTTAATTCTCTAAAATGTCTCGCCTTTGTCTCTCGTAATCTCTCGTTATTGTTTTTCCTTATGCTCTGGCTCTCATTATTGCTTAGGCAGGAGTACCCAACGGGCCATTTTTTAAAAAGTGTCTAATTTTACTTCAGTCATCATGGAATAAACTCAAACATCTTTAAAACTTATGATTATTTTTGGTTATGGAATGATTTTATTCTTTATTTGCCAGCCAGGAACAAAAACAATATTGTGCCAGCAACTTTGCACAGAGCTGCTAGCAGAATAGAACATACACATACTTAAACTTTACTTTTCGGTATAAAATAAAAAAAACTACTTTTTGTGCGTTGTTATATAAATCCTATATGAACAAGTGTATCTAGGTTATATTTCTATGCCTTATTTCCATTTCAATTTGAAACCGAAGATTGTTTGTGCTACTAGAAACATATTATATATTCGGTTTTATTCTTATAAAATGCAAGGAATATACAAATTATGTGAAATGCAATATTTCATCTATTCTATTCTGTGAAAATGCCAGCAAGATAAGAATTGAAAAAGAATAGATATTTCACCGAATAACTCGCCGGGTGCTCCTTCTTAAGTGGGCGTGATCCTTTATTGTTTCTCAATTGTCTTTTCTGATGAGAGAATCAATTATTAAAATTATTATGTGAATATGTAATAAATGTGAGCTGTGACCCGCAATGTCTTGTATATGTCATGTACAAAACAGTTATCTAAATAATCATTCATTATTGTTTGCACCCTTGATATGTTATGTTACCTGGGTCACAATTGTATATATAATAGACTAGGTCAATAAAGTTATTAGCACAACATTGTTTTCCTTAAGAATTACGAACAATGATGTGCAATTAGTGAAAGTGATCTGGTATTTAATTGTTATATACTATAGATAAATTTAATATAGATGATTAATGGGAATCGAAATTGCTCCCCTTTAGAATAATACGTAATGAATTAGAATATGTTTATTCATTTATTGTTGTATGCAATATATAATTTTCTTTTGCCTATCAAATTCAATGATATGTCGTTATGAAATCTAATTTTGTTGATTTAAGGTTAACATTTTGCGCAATCATTTAGTAAATCAATATAATCTGTAGCATAGTAATTGAAAATCATTGTGGATTAAAAACGTTGCAACATTGTTTCCCAGTAATAATCGTTTTATTATCACTATTGCTCAATGGCAGTGAAATTTTATTATCATTATAAAACTTTGTTTTGAAAGACACAAAATTTCTTGAATAAACAAAAATGTCATTATTACACTATTACAATACGCTCAATTATATTTCTCGCTGTTTTGCCATAGGTTTGAATAGGGATCAATTCGTATATAAAGCGTAATTTGACGGTGCCTTCCAAACATTCATCGAGTCGAGAAGGAAGGTAAGTTGCATTTCTATACGCAAAGGTACCCGAAACTTTGTCGCCACCTGTCTAGAAATTTTGTTTTGAGTAAACAACCTTTTAGTCAAATTATGTTGAGTACGAGGGATTTTTCGTTGTTGACTATGTTGTGTTTACATTAGAAATAATTTAAAACAAAATGTTGAGAAAGCTAAAGAATTTGTCATTGCCTAAGGGTGTGTTTCCACGACGGAAAAGCTAGCCGATTTTTTTTCACTTTTTTCTTTATAGAACTGATAACATGTTTTCAATTTCCTATAAAGTAAACAGTGAAAAACTCTACTGACGTTTCCGCCGGCACGCAAACACAAAAGCTCGAAAACCAATTTTTCCGAAAGCCATATTTGTAAAAAAAACATAGCAATTTATCCCCTCTGTCCACGCTAAACTTACGAGCTATATTTGCATGAACGCGCCTTTAAAATGTCATATAAATGTATGTAGAATCCTCCCAATCATGTTGTTAAAGCGGGCGTTGATGAGATTTCAGGCATCATATTTTTATTAAAAGCCATCATTTTCATAATTATGTTAAATATTACTAAATATTTTATCATAAATAATAAGTATTAGTCTAAATGACTGTTGCAAGGTATTTTGCACATTTCAATTATTCTCATTTGTTATTGCAAATATAAAGACATTATGTAACAAGTTTTCCATGACAAAAACAAATCATGATATAACCTTACAAACTATGCATTTTTAATTGTTTTTTACGCCCGTGTCGCATGAACGCGGCTTTATTTTTACATTACAAAATATATAACATTTTAATTAACTTTTATTTAGAAATTAAATAGAAACAAAGAAACAATCAGGTAAAACTAATATTGGTGTCCAGAATTTAGATATTATAAGATGATTCGCAACAAAATACCAAAGATTTCTGCAATTTATAAAAAAAAAACTATTTTCTTGCAAGGCATAGCTGTTGCAAAAACAATATCAATAGCTTTATAGTGTTGTATGCATGTATCAAATAGATGGGCAATAAACCATTTTAATATATTTTGTCTAACTTATTTCAGAAATTCAAGATGATGAAAATCTGCTTAATGATTGCATTGGCTGGCCTCGTGGCCTCAGAAAGTAGTAAGATCATTTATATAATCTCTATAGGCCTCACAATCAGTAATTGAGTCACAACCAGTTTTTGGGTCACTTACTAGTAGTAATAGAAATAGCATGAAACTGATATCTTTGACATATAACAAATAAAATCATGGCCATGCTTTAAATTAGTATTAGCGTGGCCATGATTTTCCTTGTTATGTAAATTATGTATATTTTATTACAAATAATAAGTGACATAAAACTGGTCGCGGTGACTCAATGAATGGTTGAGAGGTCTAGTTCAAATTGTGATGACCCTTTTGAATCAAGATTATGATGATGATGATGGTGATGATGATGATGATGATGATGATGATGATGGTGATAGTTTAGATTAAATACGTTTAGCATTTTCAAATGCTTGCGATGCGTTAAACAACAGATGTTATATCTTTAATGGAGCTATATAGAATCGCATTGATATGATTATCGTTGAAACAAATTGTAAAAAAAAAGAGTTATGAAACCATTATTTAACATATTAAGGTGCTGATTGTCAATATCAGCGGTTACTGTAAATTCAGATACACGTAAGTTTTAGTTAACGCAGATGTATTAAATTTACGATATCTTTGTTTTATTTTGCCGCAATCGCAACCACAATTCTATCTGTTTCCAACACAAAACGTCCATTTATTTCTCACTGTATTTTTGCTACAGCATTTTTCCTGAATGGTGGTGACACGACCTACATTCTAGTGACCACCAGACTGACGATCAAAGAGGCGAGGGACTATTGCATTGCCAATTTTAACGGTCAATTAGCACCTGTAACAACCGAAGAACAACTTCAAAAGGTCAACAAGATTATACCACAGGGTTATGGCTTGGAGGGCTTTTTGGAGCCTGGGGTTGTGGCGGGTATGTGGGTTGATGGGCTGACCGATGCGCCGAACCATGAGTATGTGGATGTGAATACAGTTGGAGCCGGTAAGATGCTTTATCTATTGCGTAAATATATATATCAAACTTATATATATATCAAACTTATATAAAACACAAAAATAATGTTTAAAAAATGAAACAATTATAAACAATATAAACAAATAATACAAAATGTTCTCAATCATTGATTACGCCTTATGCACGTAGACGACATTTACATGTAGAACTAGAGGGATTTTATGCTTATAAAGCATAATGAGTCTGCTATCTTTTTATCAATTGAAATGAAATCGAATCATTATTTGTCTAGGCCACAGTGCCATATAAATATCCGTCAACCTAATTATCGTTTAATAAATTTAACAAGCCAATAAATAACTTCATGAATAACTACAAGAAGGTAAATGTTTGACGTTTGTTCATAGCTCCTAAGACAAAGTTATGCCGGTCTCAAAAATTTTCATATAAAACGGACCAAAAATATAACATGCTCCGTTATCGTAAACGAAAAAAAAGATAACAGATAATTACTGAATATCAATGCTCCTTTTTTGTCAGTTGCTTATAATGAGATATTATGATATATAAATGATTATGATAATTATATAAAAATCGCATATCTTCATAATTTTCAGGCATAAATGGCTTGTCATTATCCAATTGGGACGAGCCCAAATGCCCTCATGTATTCTGCCTTTACTCGAAGCCACAGAATGACGCGGTCAAGAGGTTTCTGTGTGAGAGCAGCTCTGTGAAATTCAGCATGGCCGTCTCGATGTCTTAAATTTCATTTCATTTCTTTCATTTCCGCAAGATTTGCTTTTATGTTTTGATCTGATAACAAAATGTTCTTTTGTGAGAAGACTCATTTGTGTGGGATTTGATGTAACTTATAACCGTATCAATATCTGTCATCTAAATAATTTTCCATATTTTCATATGTTTGGATGCTTAAGAAATAAAATAAAATTTTTTAAACAGCACAATACTATTTGATTTATGTAAAATTCAATAATGTTTCAGTAGAGAGGTGTCTAATCCCTAACCCTAAAGGTAGAAAGCTTAAAACTATATTTTAGTAGACTACAGTAGACTATGCTTCCATTAG
>LQRL01171280.1:0-11302 GCA_001703475.1 Hydroides elegans | reverse complement strand
TAAAAAAACCCTGTAAGCCCCTTCATAAGAGTTTTTTTCTCCTCACTAGAGAATTGCTATCGTGGCTGAGGGCTTTGCATCTCTGATGCCTATGTTTTTAATACTTGTGTGGAGCCAGTATGCAGAAACTGTACTGCAGTATTCGCTCAAAATGAGTCACGCCTATTAGCCTCTCCCCATTTGCATAATGAATACTGTGTGCTGGTGTTCTATTGCAGGATAGAAACGTCTCAAATTTGAAAGGAAATATAGGGAAAAAATATCGCATCATGTTATAATAAGTGGTAGAACCTCAATGGTTATCATCTTATGGTTGTTAGATGATTATTGACACCGGAAGTCACGTTCAATATGTGTCAATGGCAACAGGTATAGAGGTTATATCGACTACAAATATTCTAGCGACATTTCGCGATCCAGATTAATTTCATAGCCGAGTGGCTTCACAGGGATGGATGCCTAGTTTCGTTGGCTTATCTGCCACTGAGTGTATGTGCTCAGCCACGGTTCATTCAGGCCATGGGCTCGTGGCTGTCGGATGTGAAGTGACGCGTACATTGCTATGCCAATCTCACCCCTGGCAATCAATCGCCGGTCTACTTTGGGCGTGGGAGTCTACTACAAGATGGTCACCGGTCTACTGACAAATGCTAACCGATCTTGCAACAAAAATACTCCAAAAGCAAGGGGTGTGCAAATAAAACATGTTTTTGTAGCAGTAATTTATTATACGATGTTTTCTAACATTCTGCATTCGGCTCTAAGGTGGTTAATCTTTACTATGCATTAGTCATTTTAAAGATAGGATGAACAGTTTCGAAGATTATAAAGAAAAACCTCGACCCTCCTACCGTAATATGACATGGGCTCGGTGTTTTTCGTAGAGATTACATAATTAAGAGAATATTTCATGTATGTGTTTTATATCATTGGATTCAGAAAACAATACTCTTCATGTTGAAAAGCACCATAAGTAAATTAATTGATTAAATAACGCATTTTTATTGGGAAAACCTTTGTCGCGGCATGGTTTAAAAGGCGTGTCGATCTACAACACCATGGTTGGCGATCTTGTTACAACATCTGTGAATTGAGTTAGGAGGTCTACTAACAAGATCGAAGCTTAGGCTAGGAACTCTACTACATTCAAGACAACCACATGAGATATGATACCGGGTGCTGAAATTAAAGCAATTTTAGGGATGCACCTTTACGGTCGTATATGTGACCGTCGCTTCTCCCAGCCGAGTGTTGTTCTAGAAAACACTCGCGCTAATGTCAATGTCGATTCGATTGAAATCTTCACTGCGCTAAAGTTATTTTCAAATATATATAAGTGATTGCGCTCGCGCCTTCGGCGCTCGCATCTGAAATATTATTTGTAATTTGAACTCCACTTCGGCCCCTACCACTTCGGTCCCGGTTGGACACTTTGGCCCTTTTTGGAAAAGACACTTCGGCCCCTCGTCAAGAAACTTCGGCCCCTCGTTAAAGACACTTTTTTCTAGGGGCCGAAGTGTCTTTTCATGAGGGGCCGAAGTGTCTTGACGAGGGGCCGAAGTGTCTTGACGAGGGGCCGAAGTGTCTTTTCCAAATGTGGCCGAAGGGGCCGAAGTGGTAGGGGACGAAGTGTTAGGGGCCGAAGTGTGCAATCCCATTTTTTAGTCTTATCTCCATTTCCCTTGAGAAGTATGGAACGTTACGTTGACCACGGTGGACAAATGACAGGGTTAGAAATATGGTAAAATAAAACAAAAAGCGATTAGCAAAATATCCCTTATACATTCCATATGTTCTGAATGCACGAGATCGGCGATCATAATATAAAATGTCGTAGACCTCATTTTGATCCTAGCCACAATTAATCATTAATGTAGTAGACCGTTTAGCTTTCACCTTTTGATAATTAATGGTATAGAGTATGTTTTTTCAAATGTAAAATGACATAAACCGGATAATTAAAAATCCAAACGGTTAAAACAATACATATTCTTATTGATTGGATGCTCTCCGGTTCAAAACGGTATATTCTCTGCTTTATAATGTCAAAAACTCATCGTCAGGTGGTGGAAATATTGAGACAAGCACCTGGTTTTTCCTTATAATCTTTTAAAGGGAACATCCTTTTCAAAAATTCTTATGTTTAGGACAAATGTGTGTTAGTGGATCACCGAATGCAAACACAAAATTTCATGAAACAGTTTGAAATCGTCAATAAAAAAGCATTTTATAAACAAATACACGTTTATTGCATAGTAGACCGGTGACCGTCTTGTAGTAGACTCCCACGCCCCAAGTAGACCGGCGATTGATTGCCAGGGGTGAATCTCGTATAGGGATGCATGGACGTATACCTATTTTAAGACAGGTGACGGGTTTTGAAGTAGGTATGCGAGTTTGGAAGTAGGTATATTGGTTTCAACATTTCAAACCTTTAATTGCGTTAAAGTTTTACAACTTTATATATTGCAAGTCTAAATTCGATAATAAAATGTAAGATTTACAAATAAAAGAAGAATATTAAGTAGCAGTGACACTGTCCTTGGACAGTTAAACATAATTTATAAGTTTTAGAATATATCCTGCTATTTCACCACTAAACTTATATCTTGCCACTCGCTATGGCTACGAACCCATTGCTCAATAATTGCATCCCACATTTTCATGAGCTACTGTATCGGGCTGACGTTTGATTGATCGCAATGAGGCCAAAGCCACAGCAGTGCGAAGGGAGGATTCGCCAAGAGCCAAGAAAAACACAACGGCGCTTATAATACTTGGGTTTTATTAAGGCACCAACTGAAGTATCGATTAAAACAAACCATCACACACAGGAGTAACAATGAAATATACATAACACATCCATAGCCATAATGTTTTGATTAAGAGAAAATAAAAATAAGAGAAATATACATTTGACGAAAAGAAATATGAAAATGAAGAACCAATGGATCAATGTTCGCAATGCCGTAAACTCAGCGATTCCCACTCATGTCAATGGCAATTAAGAATATTGTTTCCCCAATTGCAGTAACATTCTCATATATCCTAGAAAGGTTACTGATACCTCTGTTTACAGTATGGGCGAAAGCTTTAGCTCCTGTCATTTGCTTTTTGATATCGCCGAAAAACTGTATATTAATCATTTACAACAACTTTATATTAAATTGATGTCATCCGACCATTGTATGCACAATTTCACTAATAAACAATGTTATTTTATCTTAACTAAATTATTGTACAGTTACCTATCTGATGCTTATTACAAACATTAAAAATCCATTGCAAACTGATTCGGTTTTTATCGTAAATGCTTGAAAAACTAACTTGTAATGAAATACAAATACATACATTCAGATTCGTAATACAGACACGAAAAAAACTCAATGTTTGAAAGAAAAAGAAACAAATAATGGGAATTCATCAACCACATTTTCAGGTAATTAAAGCGACGGCGTTGTATACTCGGGAGGGAGTTAGTTATTTTTTATCAAAGACTGAATATACTCTATCTGTGTGGGAAATGATGGCCGTGTGATTATTTACACCGATGCAGCGAGGAATAAAAAGGGAAGCAGTTGCGTCAATGAATTACGATTCGCTAATGGTTTTTCTGCCGTAACAACGCTTGTCTCGCAATTGTTTCACATTTTCCTATATATTGAGCAAAAGATAATCAACATACTTTTTAGAATTTTCCACTAACGAGTCTAGATGAATAGCATTAACCTATACACGTGTAACTGGATATTAAATAACATAGAAATAAGTTACGAAATTACTTAATACATTAATACAACAAAATATACACTTGATATCATAAATAATGTCGGGTATCTACACAGAGTAGGTCGTTTTGCAATATCAGTAATAAATGAATATAGTCTATGCGCATGATTTATTCGTTACCTTATTTTTTTCTCGGAAATTCTGACTTTGGTGTTGTATTTTACATTTTACATTTGAGGTTAAAATCAGAAAATACAAAAGTGAGAGGTATACCGTTAACACATGTATACCTTCGTACTAAAGTTGTGTAACTGTTTTGTTTATGAATTCTTAGAAGTTTCGTTCTTAAGACCGAACGATAAAATAAACTTGTCTCACTTTGAGAGGCATATTATTAAGGTTTCAAAGTATTTTATTTTGTTTTAATTGTTTGTTTAGGTAGGTGTTTGCTTTATTTATGATATCATTCATTGACTACGATTATGTAAAAAGTACATTTTTGAGAATTCTCCGCTTTGGCTCCTAAAACATGACATCTCTGAACTTTCTTAAGACCGAACGAATTATAACATGACGAGTACATTATCGATATTCAATATTCGGATAAAAGGGCGTTGTTATATGATCTTTTCGTAAATAAAAAATATATATAAGTTATTCAAAATAAGGAATGAAATGGGTATTGTGTGACTTATCATAACTTTATTAGCAATTTAAACAACTTATTGACCATGATGACGTTTTCCAATATTTTTCACTCTATCATACAGAGTAGTCTTAAACTAATGGTATTCCATATATATGACTGGCCTGTCCGTAGCTCATACCATTATCAATAGATGCTATCGCCTTTTGAAAGTCTGTTTCATCCCAGCACTTTTCTTAACTTTCTTAGATTCCATATTTAAAACTTGATGTTACTTCATTTTAACTTAAATCCAGATTGAATTTTTATATATTCTTTAAATTTAATCACCTTAAAAACATCCAAGTCTACTAGGTTATATTAACTTTTCTCTATATATAAACACAAATGCCAACTTAAACAGTCAGCGGATAGACTAGAGTCTATACTTATTTTGTGCAAAGCGAATTATTTGTATAGCTAGTCATATTGAGACTAGTATTCAGTATATATTCTATATAAATAGAGGGCATTATGTTGTCTCTTTATTTGAATGCAGTATGCACCCCCTTTATGCATGTAGATCTATCATATAGCTCTTTAGAGTCCAGTATTTGTTGAGCGTTCGGTCTTAAAAAAGTTCAATGTTGTCAATATAGAGGGCAATGTCTGTTCTCGATGGGATAATATAAAACAAAGTCTACGTTCAAACAGCAAAATATATTCAAATATTAACATTCAAGACCCATACCTATCATTTTATATGATAAACGCAAAAATATAACTTATAGTTTGAGCATAGATACTATTCAAACTCGAAACAGAACTTCAAATCGTTCGGTCTTAAAAACGAAAGGTCTACTTTTTATTTAAAAAAAAACAAGAATTCATATGTATTTGGTTATATACCGCTTTAAGACACAATTAAATTGTTATTTATACAGCGCTTTACATACGCTTTACACTCGTTAAAAAGCGTTGCTTAACATAATGCAAATTATCAATATGAAGATTTAAATTACATTTTTACAACTGTACAAAACAAAATTCAAAGTATCCACTGGATTTCTGTCAAGAAAATGTGTTTCTTGCCAGGGATTTACCCGAAAATAATCAACGTAAGTTGAAAGCTTAACAAAAGCTACATTGTATATACCCTTCTAAGGACTGAAGGACTATAGGCAAAGGGTATAAATAAATGAAAATAAATGATTATAATAAACCCAACAGTATTCTGCTGTATGGTTGAACTGGATAACAAATTAATAGCTTTACTACCCGAAGTATTTCTATTTGATTATATGTTTATTAGAAACTTTTCTTTTAAAGTAATATTTTAATTATGTAAGGCAGCTATATCATATCACAATATAGGTGTTTATAACACGTTAAAGTTATATTTAACATCTTTCGTTGAATCAAAAATATGATAATATCGCTGCCAATACTGGGTTCTCAACGCATAAACATTTTATTCACAAAAAGTCAGAAGCAAGGGTTTCAATTTCATTCATAATTTTGAAAACGTTTATCTTAGTATTTGATTTTGGAAAAGAATATTGACATCGCCTATCGCCTTTGATTTTTGTCTGCATATTACGTATATCCAGAATGCCTGATTCAAAATCATTCCAAAACTGTACCTTTAACACAATAACTTAGAGTCTATTCAAATCAGCACTACATGTATATATTTTATGTTTCGATACCTATGCAATGGTCAAACCACCTGTAGGCCATTCGCTATATCAACTCTTGATTTATCTGATTTTAAAGACAACCAAGTCACGATAACTATGTCGATTGTCACCAACCAGATCCATATCACGTGATGTTTAATTCCGCCATGGGACTTCCGGTCTAAGTCACGTGACCCACTTGAATCAAAACACGTGTTACTGCGATTCATTCGAAACCCGAGTTGCATGGTGGGAAGTACCCCGATCTGGCCAGTCCATAAAGAACCAAAGTAAATCCGCAACTGGTTTGGCCAATCAGAAGGGGTTTCACATGCGGTTGCTAGGGGGCAGTGGAGGGTGACAAGGCGAGACTGGAATGGTTGAACGCCGCAGATGCTCGTCAGTTAAGGATGTTGAAGAACATGGTAGCGAGGCCGACGTTCAAAGCGATTACTAAAATGAGGAGCTGTCTTTGTTGACACCAGTCCTATCAAATATAAATGACATAAATCAAGAGAAATATACTAAGATTTGTTATGATATGAGCAGAAGTCATGTAGATATCATTTAAGGAGTTAAACCGTAGTAAAAATTGCAACAAAACAAAATATAAAAGGGCTATTCAGGAAATGACTCAAACCTTCACACTACACTATCTATTATTTTCATTCGTCTACTCAATATGTATTGTTAAGTTTTATGATATTTTTATTCCTGTTTATTTTTGTGTTGAATGTACTGTTTCACTAATTTCACATACCTTGATATCGGCGACCCTGAGCACGATCTCCATCTGGCGTCGTTCCTCCTCCATCTCCCTCATCCTCCTCAGCTCAAGCCTGCGCGCCTCACTCATCTTCTTGACGACGGTCCTTGGCAACAGCTCAATACCCAGGTCCTTGCGCACATCGGGCATGCTACCACGGTTGCGCGAGGCCGCCAAGTTGGAGGGCTCGAGCTTGTAGACTTGCGGCAGGTCTTTGGGTTTGTCTTCGATGGAGGTGACGGAGGTTTGGGAGGGAGAGGGGGAGGGCGGGCGCGGGTAGACGACCACTTCCGCTTTCACGCGTTTGCGCACGCCGTTTTCGATGACGTAGGTATCCATGATGTCATCGCGCGTTGTCTTGACGACGGGGCCACCGCCGCCACTTGAAATGGGCTTCGCTTGGTTATGACCGCTCGTGGTTTTGGCTTTAGGGTCTATTTGTATCGATTTCTTTTGGTGAACAATACTTGGTACTGATTTACGTCGATTCATTGAGTTTGAAGATGTATTCAAAGAAGAAAACATGGGGTTTGCAACTCGTTCGTTTTGTTGAGCACTTTGACTATGTTCGCTGTATCTATCCACAGAGTACCTATCCTCAGACCGCCTATCAATATAGGGAATCGGTGTATCGAAATCCTGTCCCAATCTGCTATTATCCCGCTGCTCCGCCACGTGATCAAACGATTCTCCCATATGCATTGTGCTCAATCGCTGCGTCGGCGGTCTCCCATTGGCCTGGGGTCCCGGGGTGGTCGGCGTTCTGTGGTTCCTGCTATTCAGCATCGGGTTACTCGTGCGCCCATCGGGAGTATCTCCCCACCCGCCCGCAGTGCTCGGCGTTCGTGGTGTCACGTGATTGCCCATCATAGGCGCCGACGCCTTCTGCACACGCGCACTTTGCGGCGCGATCTCCTCATCATACGGGGTTCGCGGGGTAGCACTCTTCGATATGTTATTGGGCAGCGTGCTATACTTAGCGCCGCCGCTGCCATTGTGGTTGCTAACGGTGAGCTTGAGGTCACGTGGGTTGGTGCCGATCGAGCCGTTTCCGGCCGAGCCGTGGCGACGCATGGCGAGCGTCGAAGAGCGCTGCAGGTTGCTTGGTTGAGGCGTGACGGGAGTTATACCGGCCATGTCCGTCTCGCCCCCGTGTGCGTCCATCTGCTTCTTAAGCACGTCCGTTCCTATAGATACAGGGGAAATGAGGGTTAGGTTTTTTTTTTGGTTTCAAGGGCCAGCATAAAAAAGGTAAATCGCTACTACATAGCGCTTGCAAAATATTTTAAAACTGTTGAAACAAACGTGAATATATTGCAACAAAGTTGCTATTGCAACTTCTCATTATCATCTAAGTGTTTTTTTTTTTCGAAAATGAAAATACAATGATAATTCCCAAGTTTCAATGAAATTCTAGGCCTGCGAATTTCAAAATTTAATATTGCTATTTGGGTTATACGAAGTGTATGCATACAAAACAGATAAACAATATTGCCATAATTTTTACCTGGTTCACTTGTGCTTTGTATGATATATAACAGAAAGATTGAAAGCGATTTCGTTTAAGGTATAGAATTCGAATAAACTGGCATAGATTTGGGAAACAATGAAAATTTCCGTTTCAAAACATCCAGCCTTTGAAATAATTTTGTTAAAACAGGCTGATGTACTGCGTAATTAAACATTTCAATCGTACCATTAAGCCTTCAAATCAAACGAGCCGAACCAAAAACAATTGAAACCGAAATGGGCGTTTTTTTTGTTACTCATTTTTTGTTGGACCTTGCTCGTCAGGTGAATGAACCTTATATCTAAAGAAAACATGAAGCAATTTAGCGCAATTTCTCGCAAACTGTGCGTTTTATTTGCAATATTCGCCGGCCTTCAGGATCGCTCAGTTTGTTACTCAGTTTGGGCGTAAACTGTTTGGGATTGAGCCACAGATAGCAACCCATCATACAGAAAAGAACGGCCGGCCCGATAAACAACCGTGAATATTTGTTTTGTTGCCGAACGAAAAAATGGAAAAGAAATAGAAAATGAAACAAAAAGAACAAGAAACGTCTGAATGGGATTCAGACAAACGGAATATGCAAATGATTTCCATGATTTGATTGCCATGGCAACGCTCCTACACAGTTGTAATTTCATTGTTTATTGTATCCTTCTCAAATTGCACAAAATTGGTATGGATTTCTGCTGGTAGACTTAATAGATATCGATAGGAAATGTCTTAATACATATTCTATCAACAGTGATTATAACACAGATTTATGTTTTTTTTTAGAAAAAAAAAATCGTTTATTTCTGGTACACAGTGAGGTTGTAGTTAATATTTTCTAAAGTAATTTGCGATTATCATACATGTATTACATTCAGGAAACGTTCTAAAAAGATCAAATTTGAGTTGGTTTGGACGTTTAATGGAATTTTTTTACTGGCACTTTGACGATAACAGGAACCCTAGATGCTTTCGACTGAAATAACGTATAAATAAAATACATTCGATATCTATATTTTGTTCAAAATTTGATCCAAATGGCCCAGAAGCACCCAGTGAGACATCAAGTGTTTACAGTAAACCCTAGTCTTTTGGTGTAAAAAAGTGCGAACACTTATCATAAAACAAGTGATTCGAACTCTCAAGAGTACATATGTGGAGCAGAAAAGTACCATGTAAGCTAAATACTCAGGTCAATGTGCTTTCATTTTCTTAAATCTGCAAATTACGCAAGAGAATTATGACGCAAACCATCAAAGGGCACTGTTTTATGTTTTTGCAGATTGATAACAATTTAGCACTTAACTAGTCTATGATATATACCACCATAATCGAGTCATTTATATTTTTTGGGGTACTACCCTAGTCGCCACATACCTGGTTGGTGGAACTCCGGGGCGACTTCTTTGGCCTTGATGCGCGCGAGGTCCGAGTGTTCGTGCGCCTTCATCGACGCCTCGTCAGCTGCGTCCGCTTTGCTTCGGGCAGTGGCCATTCTGTGGGGAGAGACGAAAGAGGGGTGAACATTTGGGATACATCGGGGTGAGATGGAGGGGGTGTGTTATTATTGTCCTGTCATACATTATTGTATTTCTGCATGCGTCCGCATATCTAGAAAGAGTTTATAGCAAACATTCGATATGGGATTTGCCTGAATGTCAGTTCAACCCTTTTTTGGCCTCTTTAAACATTGAAACTATTAGTTTTGGTACAACGTAAAATGTGTATATCTTGCATGACAGCTTATCGATAAAATGACTGATATGGGGATTAGATGATACAACAGCATGTAAGAAATTTTGTGACTCTTGTTCCATTTCCCATCTCTGGCATGACAAACCAACTTCATTGCACTTATGGTTATTAATCTGCACAAATCGAGCACTAACAAAAACATAATGCCAACATAATAATTGTGACCCGGGAAATGAAAGATGCCTCTATAGGATGCAAGGGATAAAGAGGGGACTGATCAACAAATTGAATCCAAGAGCGCACAACTAGAATGAGATGCCCCAGTTGTTTGATAACACGCCACGAAAACGTTCGATTTAATATATACATGGTGTCATTGTTTTCTTTACTTTACGTTAAACACTGGATCGGCATCAACCACATATGTTAATGTTATCACCAAAGGGAGTGTAATATTTTTACTCAAAATTAAAGAGAAGAATGGTGGCCAAAGCACAAGTATATATATTTCCATGTTTCAAGTCGTTCTTTCTTTTGGGACGTTTCGTTGACGTTTATGTATTGTAGGGGGCCCAGGGGTTGCTCGATCAGCTCCCTTGTCACGCACCCAAGTATTTATGCATTTCGAAATGGACTTCCTTGTCCCAACTGAATGAGTGTTTTATTGTGCTAAATGATATAAGGTCTGTTTCTGTGTTGTCCCATTTGTATTGTTTTTGTTTTCACTTTGAAACATAGGAGGGAAATGTTTATTGCATACAGCAATTTCTAGGTTATGATAAAATGCAGCCCGCCAGGACTGTACCCTATTAAAAATTGTATTATTTTTTTCTTGAATTTGTCATTATTTTTAATGCAGATAATTTTACCTGTTTTTAATTTTTCGATGTAGAGGCTGTTCACTTGTGTTTTTTCATAAAAAAATACCTGTCCAAACCTGAAATTAATTCATCCTTTGGTCTAAATTTTGTATGACACGAACATTCAACAATAACTTCGATACAGAAACATTTTTTTTTACATATCTACTGCTCAGCCCTATTTCGACAATGAGAATATGATATTGTAATTCCCAGACCCATTTTAGTTATTAGGCGCAGGTGGAACCAAACTTATGTGTAATTAACTGTCAGTAACGCAACTCACTAGGCGCACACAACTGGCTATGATCGGTTTAGAGCAAAAGAGATAGACTCGACTACAGATTTTTTTTATTATCTGCGATCTTTTCGTTTACGAAAATTTCGCAGGTATTAAAATCAGTCGAGTTTTTTTTCAAAATGCCATGTCCGACACTTTTCTATATG
>LQRL01171275.1:9846-21224 GCA_001703475.1 Hydroides elegans | reverse complement strand
TTAAAAAATTGTCGATTTTAACATTTTCACCCGATGTTAAGCACTGTGTGCACGCGAGTTTGGTCTGAATCAATTAAGCTAGACATTTCAAATTTTATTCACGTATAAACCGAGGTCTGAAGTCGTGCCTCGTCAAGGTTTTATCTTGATCGGTTGAAAATTGTCGATTCTGGAACACTGTCGACTCTGGAAAATTGTCGATTTTAATATTTTCACCCGATGTTTAGTACTTTGTGCACGCGAGTGTGGTATGAAGGAATTGAGCCAGAGATTTAAAATTTAATACACATATAAACCAAGGTTTGAAGTCGTGCCTCGTCATAGTGTCATCTTGATCGGTTGAAAATTGTCGATTTCGGAGCACTTTAAAAAGTAGCGAAAAGTCCATATTCAGATGAGGAAATGTTGGTGATAATATACGATATTATCATTTAAGTACGTGGTATGTGCTTATATCGGCAAACATGCTTATATAAGCATATTATTTTTTAGATAAGTGAAATCATACTTTCTTCACTTGTCTCGTCAGCTACCCTCCAAAAACATTTCGCTTGTGATTTTATAAGCAATCATGCTTATATAAGCATATTTATAAGCAATCATGCTTACATCAGCATATTAATCAGCAAATGAAAGGAGATGTGTTAACACATATAGGAGGCGCCTGGTGCATTTGAAATGGGCTTACAAAAGTCATCGTGCTTATATAAGCATATTTGGTATGTAAGTTAAATGATATATTTGTTCTACTGGCCTCGTCAGCTGCGTCTCAAAAGTATCTGGGATGTGCTTATATAAGCATAATGTAATGTAATGAAATTATCTTTTTGCTTCACTGGCCGTCTCAGATGCCTCTCAAAAGCATTTTGGATGTGCTATATAAGCTCGTGGTTATAAAAGCATATTTTCTTTAATTTGAGGATACTTTTGCCAACTGGTCTCGTCAGTCCAAGAGATGTCTTCAGAAAGAATTGAGTCATGATGCAAGATGTTACTCTGTTTTTCTTTCATCACATGATCTTGTTTATTTGCAAAATAGTTCGTTATTTCCAAAGTTAATTTTAGAAAAAAAAATTGACCATCCTGCATATACGAATTGTTGAAGTTCACGGGGGATCCAAGGTCACTGACCTTCTAGTTATTATTTGTTAGGATTCCCAAGAAAATGTTGATCGCGCCTTCGGCGCTCGCATTCTATAATTACTTCTTTAACATTTTGCCTCGCGCCGTCGGCGCTCGAATATAGACTAGATATAGCAGCCATAGTTTGTTAAAAAGACAGTCTTGGATCAGGGAAAAAAATCAGGGAAAGTCAGGGAAAAAATCAGGGATTTTAAACTGTCTGGAGACTGGTCACCCTGCCCTGACCATGGTAGTTAAAATAGGAGTTTACCTTGATATGTGGCTCTTAATTTTGGATATTTATCAGTGGGCGCACTGAGAAAATCTCGGGCGCACTTTTCGAAAAGGAGTGCGCCCGTGGGCGCAAGATTTTGTCTGGCCAAATGCATCCCTGCGTATCAGATCTCAGCATCTACCACTGTATGTCTAGGGGGTTCATATGTAGTGATATCATATGACGGATTGCTGATAGGTAACGTCAATTTTATGTTTGATCGGCCGATGCTGATATCACAACCCTCTGAGCATTCTTCATTATCTGTAACTAGTCTAAAAAATGCACGCGCTGCTCTGAAACCTCGTTCGTTGATTTGTTCAGTTTTTTTTGATAATTGATTTATAATTGATAATTTGATTGACAGGCTACGAATACGTGGACAGTGACGAGGTGGAGGGATATGAGGAAGAGGAGGCGAAAGGAGCCGCGAGCAAGTCATCGTCCTTTCAACTGTCGCCAGATGATCTCAAAATCAGGAGGAATCTCGAAGGTTATTGCTTGATTGTTTAAATGTACAAAAAGGATGTAAATGAAACAGTATGGCGAAGGTGTCAATAATTGGAATATGTTTTGAATTGCCTATCATAATTATGTTCGATTTCACGTCACACACAATTTTATGACAAGTGAGATTATGTGAACAAATCCCAAAATTATATTTTATATGAAAGGTAGAATGCACAACATGGAAGCAAATCGCACATAGCTTCCTTGATTCAAGTAACACTACACACTGATGTGGCTCATCTTTGTGGCTTTGATTGCAATCAGCTATTTCATTGAAATTTGCGGTTCGATTGCAATTAAGTAATATCGAGTATAAGAATCGATGAGGTGTGTTATAATGGATTTGCTGAGAGCTTTCAGATTTCAATCAACTTCAGCTTTAAGAATTTTAAAACAAGCTTCTGTTTTGAATACACATTAAAAACATTCCCGGTCACAATTTCGCCCAATTGGCAGTTATAGTGCAAATGGTTTTAAGTACTGTTACAACTATCGACATAAAAACAAAATAGAAACTCTTTTATTTTTTAATATTTGGTAGGGAACAAAAATCAAATCATTTAAGGAAAATTTGTCACAAAAATACTTCATAGAGTTTATAAGATTTATTTTTAAATGGAACCCTTTTGTTTGACCTGGAATTATATGATTCACTTTAAATTATTAGATATTCAATCTTAATTTTTATGAATATTATCATTATTGCGGAGGTTATCCTCCAATTTCAATGATGCACTACAATAACCAAAATTGCGACAACATCTAGCTATGCTGTTAATGTTTAATATGAAAATCTACATCAGTATGCTATGTAAAATGTATTTTATTTCTATATTTTTGAGTATTGTTTGCTCAGCTTGGAAAAATAAAGAAATGATAATTAAAGGTTAGTAAGGATTAAATCGTGAGCACTCTACTATACACTTTTAAATGTTTGACACACTTTGTTGCATTGATATTTAAATTAAAGTCTTTCTCAAAACTGTTTCAAAATTTGTCGATATTATTCATTTCAGACATGCTCGAGTCATCTCAAAAGCGAACGGAAGCACAGTTTCAGGAGCACAAGCACAATCTGAAGTTATTGGTGGAATATCGCGAGAACACGCAAGCGCTCTTCGACGAAGATTCACGCCCGTCGTCACGAAATCCGCCCACTTGACAACGAGATATTAAGAACTAAATGTGTCTGTCTGTGGCATGAGACAAAAATAACACATGCCATTAGGTTGAACCTATTGATTGTGTGAGTCTTGATATCCAGTTTACAAAAAAACACTGGAAAATACAATGCTTGACCACATCAGTTGTTCATGTATTTTAGCGTTTCTCTGGATCTGTGAATTCTAGCTATGGATTTCTGATATTCAGAATGCATGAAATCAAACAAAGCTTATTCATATGTTTTTATCTGACACGATTTAAAATGTATATGAATTAATTTTTGCAGGATTTAAAAAAAATGTTTTAAATTATATTCCGTCCAATTTATAGTTATATATGTGGCAGCGAAACTTTAATTTAAGCGAAACTATAGTTTCGCTAGCGAAAGATTAATTTCTCTGATGATGTTAGAAAAAAATGTCTATTTAAGATTCTTTAACAGCCATAACTTATGATTTTGCCTCATATGATTATGTTTCATGTATCTTTTGATCCATTTAAGTGTATTAGTGACATAAAGCCTACTACCAGAGAGGATTATCTGTGAGTTGAGTCATGAACTTAACTCGGGGAATATCGGCTAATTTCGATTGCATCATTGAGTAGAACTCCATAAAAAGCTTTCGATTGATGGGTTAGATGACAAGTACTATATTGCTATACAGATGTGTAAGATAAAATGTAATAAACTGCCTTATATATCAAATTACAACACAGAATAATTACAAAATCCGAAAAATTAATCTTTCGCTAGCGAAATTAAAGTTTCGCTGAAAATTAAAGTTTCGCTGCGACATATATATGTACCCGGTAGTTCGTTCAGCTATTTATTTTAAATAATATTGTTATTGATCTCTATGAATATTCCGTCCAATTATTTATGCGAATAAAATTCATTGATTATCATATAAGTTTTCCTTTATTTAAACTAAATCGATTAGTTGAAGTTGTTTAGTTCATAGTGTTGTGTACCACATGTATATGATTATATATATATATATATTTTTGATTTTCGAAAATAACTTTGATTATTCACAAAAGGGCTGACACGCGCTTTGAACAATAAAAATATGCATGAGAAAAGTACAACGATGTTTAATCTTGAGTGTTCTTTAAAAATGATTAAAACATTATTTTGTTTGAATAGATTGAGTTGAAACTGTTTTATTTATAAAGCAAAGTAAATTTTAAATTGTTTTAAAGAAATATATAATTTCAAAATGAGTTTAAATGCAGCTAGAATTTATAAATTAGTAATGGAGTCTATGTCATCTTGTTAAAAACTAACATTCAATCATATAGGAAAACTATTAAGTAAAAAGTGGCGGGTTCATATGTACATAATGCACGACCTTATTGCTATTTCATTTTAAATCTTTCAACAATAGAACCCATGCACAACTGCAACCATAAAGCCAACCCCTTTATCCATAAATCCCTTTGTGGTCATGATCCCCCTTCTGAACCCACCTTTGATGGAGTGGCCGTAATGTGTCTGGCATTAACCACAAAGACGTCTTGGTCAAATCCCGGTCCTTTCAAGGTGGTGGGTTTTCACGTCGAAATAGAGCACAACGTTGGGCCCTACGCCCTTTGAGGTGATGCAACGCAGGCTTGCGACGGAGTGAGGTGATGGTTTGGGTCGATCGTAGCTCCGGATGAAACCAATCAAAATGATGATTCGTTTACGTCGTCCAATCAGGTTTGTTACATCACGTTGTAATTTGTTGCTCAGGACCTTCAGTTTTCAGTTAAATAGTCGTGTTTCCTTCACACTTACATCACAATCAATTTACAATCTATTTGATTATAAACTGATTTCACTTAATAAGAGAGAAATAATTTTACGAATAAGATTAAGTTTATATAAAACAACTTATATGAAAAAATAATCGTTGAATAGCAATTATTTGGGAAAGAATTCAGTCGTAATCTAGTTTAGTATTAAGCTTTAGTAGCTATTGAAAGGTTAGACTTTTAGTAGATTAACCTGATTTGCAAGTGGTTTGGATATAGTAAATTTGCAATTAGTAGGGAACGTAAGTTAATTGCAATCACATTTTGGTCAAATATCAAAATCTATATTTGCAATTCGATTGATCACACAATCAATCATGGCAATGGATCTTCCCACGACGCACCTTCCCAACTACACGGCCCTGCTGCAGGCCCTCCCCAGCCCCATCCTTCCCCAGGGCGTCATCAACATCTCACCTCCAGCAGAGGGCGCTACAACCACCATCAAGCAGCGTCGTTCGCGCACGCGCTTCGACGACGCCGGAACCGCCTTGCTTGCGGCGACGTTCGCGCAGACTGCGTATCCCGATTATCGGAGGAGGAAGGAGTTGGCCGAGATACTGGGCGTGACGGAGGCGAGGATCGCGGTGTGGTTCCAGAATCGGAGGACTAGGGTGCGCAAGAGCAACAAGTCAGTATTTGATTTAAGTTGATTTAGAATTCAATATGAAAGTATATGAAATGCAACATTCATTGATTGTTAATTACTCGTTGTAAATCTATTGTGAATTAAATAAACTATTTAACAAAGAAATAATAAGTGATAAGAATGTCTTGTTAATTAACTTAGAGTGTCTGGTTCACTGTGTACAAAATGACTACCTCATTGCTATTCATATCATAACACGAGATATAAGGTTCAAAGCTGTGATAAGTTAACTTAAATTAACGATCTTGAAAATTGCTTGGATTTCAACAAAAATTACTATGTAAATTTAGATTAATAATAGTAATAAATATTGCTTTTGGCTTGAATGAGGTACACTTGTTGAATACTATTTTCTCTGATTTGTTTACAGTCTCGAACCAGGAACACCAGGACCCCACAGCCGCAAAAGCCGCAACGTGTTTGTCCTCCTTGCTGATTCCGACAATTCCACTTTCGACCACGACACCTCCCTGCACACATCTCCTGATCACATCCATTCCGATGAATCGCCGCTTCGTGCTGACCCCATGGATCTCTCTGCATCCGGTGAATCGACCTACTCTGCACCTACCACTGCCGCTTTGGATCTTCGCTGCTCTGGATCCAGTCAGAAGCGCTCGTTGACTGACAGTGATGACGATCAACCGCAAGTAAAAATGCCGCGATTCGACAGTGCCGCCGTGTTCCCGAAACCGGAGCCAGCAGAGAGTCCGGTATCCGAAGGTGATGCGGCTGCTGCAGTGTGGACCAGCTCCGACGGTGCCATTGCTGTCTACCCATCGACCGAGGACGCTGAATGCAACGTCGATTCCGCTGTCAGCAGCTCAAATGCAGAGGACCACGACCACTTCAAGAGCAGCGAAGTCACTGATTGCAGCGTGTCTACATCGAGCGACTCGGAAAGAGCGACTTCACCCGAAACAGAGTCACCCATCACTGAATCACAAACTGAAGCCACATCCACTAGAGCAACAAGTGAGTATTCTTGCTATACTTGCTATACTCTTATTTAAGATAAATTATACAAATAGGATATGAGCAAAATGAATGGTTTTGATAGAAAACTAATTGCAACAAAATTGATTAAATGTAAATTGAATATTGTAGATTCAGAATGAAAATAGTCACCACACACCACAAGATAATTGATAATGCATAATTCATTAAACCGGCACAAGTAATTATGTTATGATATTTTTAATATTTTAAAATTTCAAAGGATAAAATATGAATAGTATTTGATTGTATTGTATTATAATGAAGCTGAAGTTTATTAATATTTTATGTCTTATTTTAATTTTCATTACAGCTGAATCACCGACCACCGTCGCCTCGACGTCGATCGATTCTGGACGAGGAAGTGCCACGTCATCACCACGTGACTACACATCTCCGCCCTCTATCGCCGACGAACCACTCGATTTATCAGCGCCACGCGGCTATTCCAACAGTGTCAAGATGCCGTTGTTTCCAGCATCGGTGTTTCCACCCAACTTCGCGGCGACACCATTTCCAGTGGCGGCGGCGTATCCATCCATGCTGCCCATGCCCTCGGCGGCTTTCGGCGGCGCTCCACTTCCCATGTTCCCGCGCCCCCATGATACGTCACCCCTTGCTGGTAGCGCACCACTTCCTATGTTCCCGCGCTCCCACGATACGTCACCCATGGCGATTCCGATGATCAACCAGATGGCGCACTATGGCGCTTACTTGCAGGCGCTGAGGCATATCCAGCAGGCGGCTATGCCACCACGTGGGGGATTCTCGCCCGTGGTGTATCCCGATCTGCTTCGATAGATTGGTATAGTGGCAATTGAGTCATTGGCAGTTTATTCATTGTATTCACTGTACATTGCAGCATTTATTGGTCATTGTATATCATATATCAGATACGAGTGCTTTTAATTATTTGATGTATGATACGTGGATCCATATTATGAAAGTTTAACTGGTATTATTGCATTTTGGATTAATATGATGACAATTTTTATGGCAATGCAGCATCTATTGTATTTCTAAGATAATTATGTATCACATATGAGTGCCTTCTATGATTGTTGATACGTGTATATATATTTTTGTAAATAAATGTTAAAAACATTATTGTGTTTTATTACTTTTTATTTTTGAATGGAAGTGTATAACATTAGAATTCTAATAAAAATGTATAATGTGAGCCAATATGTACACTTCGGTATAAATTAATTTATTGAACCACGAACAAAAATGATATATGTATCATATGTTTGAACATACGAGCACAAGTCTCGCTGAGGGACAATCGAAAAATATTTAGAGACTCTAACGGGGAAGTGGAAATGGAAGTGTATAACATTAGAATTCTAATAAAAATGTATAATGTGAGCCAATATGTACACTTCGGTATAAATTAATTTATTGAACCACGAACAAAAATGATATATGTATCATATAAATGTATTATATATCTGCCAGCAATTACATCTTATTAAATCCCATTACCTCTCAGCATTACCACTCTTACTTTCACACAATGATAGATAAAAATCTGAATTCCATATAAACCGAAATAATGAAATCTTTAAAATGTTTTTTTTTTTTGTAATTCATAGCAAATCTGATTTCTCAATAATCTTGAATATCCCATTTATTTATTAAAAATACTTCTTACTTTACTTTCACACCATGGAAGATAGCAATCTGAATCTATATAACCCGAAGTATTATGATTTTTTAGACGTGTTACCTAAAACAATAATTATGTGAGTTTGATGAACAATCTAATTTAATCAAACTCTAATTGAATGTACAGTGAATGTACACGCATGAGTGGATGAGTGGATACTAAAGTAACATTGCAGAAATACAACAAATTGAATGTACAGTGAATGTACACGCATGAGTGGATGAGTGGATACTTAAGGCCCATTGCAGAAATACAAGCACATTCACATATGGATACAAAATTGTTAACAGGTTTGCAAAGGGCGATAAATTAGATAGGCATTAGAAATTAACCATGTGCAAGCAACTACAATCATCGCAAAACTCAAATTTTACGATAACAAACTAGGAATTTTTTTTTTCTTACATACAATATTGAGAGATTGATTTGATGAAATACTTTTTAGATTTGATATCTGTCTGAAACATATCAATCAAACGAATGTTTTGTCTGATCTGCCTATCTAGCTTTTCTGCTTATCAAAACATAATTTTGGCGCTAATACATTATTGAATTATTTCTCAAAAACGTTTTAAGATCATCTTCTAGCTAGACGAGTTAGAGAAAAAGCTTTCCAACTCATTTTTCATTTCATTTAGTATTTTGAAAATGTTTTTTTTTTTTTCTCTCTTTCGGGATTGAATGGAAGTCCTTATTTTCTTTAATAAATAATAAAATATGACACCTGCATATACTTTTTTATAGTTTTGAAATATACACTATTTCGGTAGACTTTTATGTTGAATTGTAATTAAAATTTGAATATATATTTGCTCGGTTTAGGTTGGATTATATATTTATTCAAAAGTGTTATGACTTTTAAATGCTCTAGCTGAACATATAACGGTTTTGCAGGTGAACCTAATTTTGTCGCTATTCCAATTTTATGCTCTACTCAAAAACAGTTTTGTAACGAATAGCTTTCCAAATTAATTTTGCTTTCATTAAGTTTTTTCGGAATTGAATGGAATTAGATAGAAATGGGGCTTTAATTTAATTTGGGACGAAACTTTAATTTCCAGCGTTATTCCCCGGTTCTTTAGAAATCTTAGGGTTAATAAATAAATAACTAACTTGCTTAGAAGCGGACCGTCCTGACTAGGAAAAGCATATTAATGATTACTCCTGAACCAATCTTGACACCAATGGATTAATTTGTTAAAGAGATTATGATTTGCTTATTTTTCAAGTAGAAATGAATTCTTAATCAAATAAGTCAATTACATGTGACAGGTTAAATAAAAGTTCATTAGAGGGCCCTTCAATTTCTAAAGAAACCTGGAAATAAGCCGGTTATTCGTTTTAACTCGGGCTATCTTCGAATTACACCTGCTCGACTTCGTCTCGCAAGTTAGTAATTCTCATACCGCCCTCGTAAAACGAATAACCTATACAAACTTTAATTTTTCAGACAATGTAAATTTTCTGTGTCGTTATGTTATCAATAAAACCTTTTATTACAGTTTATCTTATACATATGTTTGGCAATATATTCTTTGGGCATCCAAGCAATCTATCAAAAGCTTTTTATGGAGTGCTACTCAATGATGTTATTGAAATAAGCCGATTAATCCCCAAGTTCACTTCATGACTCAACTCACGGATATTCCTTTCTGGTAGTGTGCTTTATGCCACTAATACACTTAATTGGATCAAGATACATGAAACAAAATTATTTAAGGACAAACCAAAAGTTATAGCTGTTAAACTATCATAATTAGACTATTTCTTCAAACATCACCAGAAAAAAATCAATCTTTCATCAGCGAAACTACAGTTTCGCTTAGATCAATATTTTGCTGCCACATATATATTTAGAAGTCCAACGAGATTCATAGTTAAATTCTATATTGACATGACACATCGAAATAGTTCGCCTTTGAAAATAATATCGATGCACTACTCACATCATTGCATAACCCAGTCGTTTAAAAATAAGCATACGAATGACATTTATGTCCATAAATTTGAAACGTTTAAAAAGTCCATTTCAAAATATTAAGAATTGTCAAACTTGATTTGTTACATATCAGTTTGACTACTTCTAATACATGTTGAGTTAGATTGGAAATGCAGAAATGTGCAGAAATATTCATTCATTTTGAATAAATAAGGACACATTAAGACCCTTTCAATACTTTGAACAGATTGCCGTGAAAGAGTTATTCAACAAATAGACTTATGAATCAACCTGTTATTCAACCTGCCCTTTATTGTAACTTTGGCCGATACGACAAAAAAAAACATATATCTATATTAGAATTTTATATGTCTTTTAAATGTGAATTTTGAACATTTTGAACTTCAAGAACATTTTGAACATTTTAAATCTTTGGGCATACCTCATCAATAATAATATACGCACAAATCAAAATCAGGGCCCAATAATAATATATGTAAATTCAAAATTTATACTTTATATTTTCATTTATTTCTCTTTTAAAAATTTACTTGTTGACCTGTGTGAAATAAATATCATCCACAGTGATTCACTTTATTGTTTCTTTAACTAGATCGACTTATGTATATATAAACAGAAATTAAATGTAACGTACAGATATGTCAATACTAATTGCTCGACAAAATTATGGTTAAGCTATAAAATACTATAAACAAATATGGTATGATTAGTCAAAAAATAGAATGTCGCAAAAATTATACCTCGTCATGCTTCTAGAATCACCTAAAACAATGATGTCTAAAATGTTGCCCACGCAATGACATCATATCAAGCTAATACATTTAGCTCAATATTTTCTAAAAAATGATAATTGTAACTACTCCATATAAAATTTCGTAACAAACCACTTATATCTGAAATAACTTTTTTGTTCTTTGGTCTATTTAAAATCTAAAAACGCTGTATTTTTTGGCAATTTTTGCCACACCTGTCAATGTCTTTTTTAAAATTCTTTGAAATTTTTATCAAGAGCAAATCAACAAATTGCATGTTATTCAGGCGATATCGCTTATGCATAGAAATGATGTCGTTCAATAGCTCTGCATACCTCGTCAACCAGCATAATGCATGCCTTATATGGGATGCTCGCAAAACAGTCCATGTTTATTGGCCTGATTTGGATATGTTTGGGAAATGACCGCCTATATATGCATATATTTGTTTATTGTTTGTGTTTTGAAATTCGTTAGACATTATA